>UELV01101231.1:0-23614 GCA_900490015.1 Megastigmus stigmatizans
ATATATATATATATAAGTGTGTATTTGTGCGCAAGTGGCGCTCTCGCTGGTGCGTGGAGATTACAGTGCCCACAGTGTCATCACCTAGCATTATGAGCAGCTAATCAAAGTTCGGAACGGATCTTTAACCAATGAAATTGAAGATTTTCAAATTTAACTGGTTTTAGGTGCTCACCGGACACCGCGCGTCAAGTCAACGTCGTTTCGGTTTTGTAGACTAAAAACTAATAAAGCAAATATAAAAGATTATAAATTTTGAACTAAATTTATTTAATTAATTTTGTAGTTATATGTTAATAATGCAATAGTATATTTATTTATTCAAAATATTTCATTTTTTACAGTGTAATCCTTCGTAAATGGGAAATATAGGTTATGAACGATTATGAATAAAATTCATAATATAACTGATAGTTGTAATTACCATAACATTTTTTAATTTATTGAGTAGATAATTATAAATTATTTAACGAAAAAATGGAACCAGAAAATTTACAAAGTGTTTTGCAAGAGGCTGGTATACAAGTGGATATGAAAAATCTTCAAAATCCTACTGAAGATTTCATGATATATCTCATAACAGAATATCTGAATAAATTCAATTTTGATGGGAACGAAATAATTAAGGTAAATAAACTTCAATGAGAAACTTTATACTAACAAGTTCATTTTTTAAATATAATATAAATGAATGATCTTTTAGGCGACAGTTGAGCAGCTGGATTGCGTTTCCTGCCCTGATTCAGCTTCAGATGCCATAAAAGTTATAAATTTATTTTCGGCTTTATCTTCTGTCTGCAATGAAATCTTTTTAAACGACTTGTGCCTTACAGATATCACAAGTCCAGGTAATTATAAAAATATAAATTTCTTTATTTTCTATGTATTATAGAAATTTCGATTAATAATTTCTGGTTTTTAAATCTACTTTTTCATACAGGTCCTAAAAGAGCACGAAGGCAAATAAAAATTTTATTTAATTTTTTTGCTTATGTTAGAAATAAGATGGTTGAAAATGAAATGACTTTTGAAGAACTCGATAATCAACAAAAAGAAATCAATGAAATGATAGATAATAAAGGTACCATGATTGCAAAAATTGGAGCAACAATTGATGATCGAGAAAGTAAACTACAATTAAAACAGCAGGTGTGTTATTTTTTTTAAGAATTATTCTAGATTTTAAAAACTACATATTACCATTTAAAATTAAATTATTTTTGTAAAAATTATTCTATTTATTTTGTTATCACAGTTACAAAAAGAAATAGATGCCATTCGTTTAGATATTGATGCTAACAATAGAAAATCTAAAGAATTAGAAAGTTGTGTTAAAGAAGTTATGATACAATATCAAGATGCAAACAAAAAATGCAGTGAACGTAAAGCTCAAGCAATAAAAGTATTGATATTTAAACAATTACTTTAAAATTATTATTTTACTGTAAAAACTTATATTCTAATTTTTCTTAACAGTTACACAAAGTAACTACTGATTTGCAATCCAAAATTGTGAAATCTCCAGAAGAATATGCAGTTCGAACAAAAGAATTGAAAAAAGCGCTGGAAATAAAGAAAGAAGAAAGACACGTATTAAATGATTCAATTACAAGAAAAAAGTTACAAATTAAAAACAATGAAAATGCTCAAGAATTAGTAAAGGATCTAAATGAAAAATTTTCAGTCAATATAAAGGAAACATATAAACAATTAAAGTAAATTATTTTGCTTACTTTCAGAACATTTACAATATGATTTTCTATTAATTTAAAACTATTGATTTAAAATATTTTATTTTAGGGAGACTTCAGAAAAACTAGAATGTGTACAAAAAGAATTAAATATTTTAAAGGTAGATATTGCAAAGTGGATAAATATTGATGTACATAATTCTCCCAGTTTTACAAAGGATGAAGATTCAAAAGCAGATGAGCAACTTTTATTTGAGTTAGATAATCAGTACACAAATAAAGAAAGGTTACTAATTTATCTATATTATATTAAATTTATCAAAAAAAGTTTTTGACCTTACAAAATAAGTAATAACAATAATTTTATTTTTAGAGAATTCCATTCACAAAAAGTTCTTCTAGAAGAATTAAAAGCTGACCTTGCAAAAAAAAAAGAAACGTTAGAAGATGAATTAAAAACTATTTTTACTATTCAACAAGAAAATTCTGATATTCTAAAACAGTATAAACAACATTTTCAATCTGAAATATCAGGGGTAAATATTATAGATCATAAATTAGTAATTTTCCAGATATGTATAGAACTTAAAAAATTTTAATAATTTCTGTCATTTTTTAGGAATTAGCTCTACGAGAAGCATTAACAAGTACATTTTTAAAGACTGACAAATAAACTTTATAATTTTTTAGACTGTGTATATGTATATAAATCACTATACAGACCAGAGAATTAGTAATAGTATTAGATTTTTAAATAAATACTATTCATATTCAGTATATATAAATTGTAAAATATGGACTCTTAGAAATATATTATTATATGTATAAGTCAAATATACATTGTTAAATACCCTATTTCTACTAGGAAAGAAAAAATATATCTATTTTCTATGAAATATTTTTAATTATAAAAAAGTTGTAATAAGTATCTTTAAATTTATGTAAATATACTTTAATTCAGTGAAATGGTTGAAATAAACGTCAATTTTAACAGAACTAAATTCTAAATAATTAAAATTATTTGAACCCTCTATATTATAATTTATAAAATTTTTCATACTTGCTAAAATTAGCAGAATTTGTTTTTCTATATTAAATTATACTTGAATTGAAGTAACGACATGTTGCATTCTTAAGGTTTACACAAATGCGATTTTGAAACATTTCGTTCCATGCGAATAGGCTTTAATAGCAGACGACGACGGGTCTATCGTGTATTATATCCCGCAGAAATGAAAACCTGTGTCTTTTGTGTTACACTTGTATACAACTTTCTCTACCAGAATTTTTACCTTTTAACCAGTCGCGATGTAATCACCAAGACGCATTCTTTCTTTCTCTCATTTTGCCTTTAGGAAGTGTTTATTTAATCATACGCCCACAAGTAATTTCCGAGACAATCTATGTTTCGACTCGGCCGAGGGAAAGCAAGCCTATTTTGAAGGATGAATCTTTCGAAGTAGGCGATCCCACGTAAAAAAATCCAATTAAGTTTTGAGCGCACGTCAGGGATCAAAAAGTGGAGGTGGATGTAATATAATAAAATGCTCATCGACTCTATCCACGAGGCGATTGAGTATTTCCAATATAACAATCATGTATGAAAAAATTATTTTTATTTATACATTATTTGTATTTTCCTGTTTAATAATTTGGTTTTATTAACAGGTTGTATATGATGATGAGAATTAATTTTAAGACATTTGTACTGCTACTTATTGTTGGAGTACTAAGTTCCATATTCACATCATGGAATAATTGTAGTAGTTCTTTTTTCCTTAAAAGCACAGATTGGAAGTCTCAATTTACACACAAGGTAAATTTAATGTTTATTAGGTCTTTTTTTATACTATTTTGTATTTTCTCAACTTGAATTTATAGGAACGTTCAAATAATGAGCTTGGGTATCAAGAAATTGATTGCTTAATCAATGGAAGGAAAACAATTAGTTGCCGAAAAGAAGGGGATGAAGTTTACATTCCATTTTCTTTTATACACAAGTATTTTGAGGTACAAATTTGAATAAAATATTTCTATTAATAATTTTTTTATACATCTTATATATTTATTATACATATGTAATAAATAAATTTTTATCTTTCTAGATATATGGAAAAATAGTGATAAATGATGGACTGGAACGTTTTGACTGGTATCATAGTTATTCCAAAATTATTGATAGAAAAGTAAAATATGATTCTAGAGGGGTATTTATGACTTTTGAAAATTACAATGTTGAAGTCAGAGAAAGAGTAAAATGTATAAGTGGAATAGAAGGGGTTCCAATATCAACACAATGGGAAAGTCAAGGCTATTATTATCCAACACAAATTGCACAGTTTGGTTTGTCTCATTATAGTAAAAATTTAACTGAACCAGAATCTGTTAAAAAAATCATTGAAGATGCAGATAAGATAAAGCAAGATTGGATTGTACCACAGGGTTCAGTAATGAGCAGAATTTATGATAAAAGAGTAAATAGCTATGTAATGAAGTACGCAACTCCAGAAACTAGCACTTCTGGAATTTCTATAAAATTAGATCATATTCTAAAACTTATGCTGAAACTTGATCTTTGCATTCGAGATAATGGTAGCATCACCATTGAATTACAAATGAGAGAGAAAAAAGACACATATTACTTACATTATGTAACCAATAATTTGGTATTACACACGTATAATAATCATGTTTACTATGGAATAGGACAAGTATACAATCACTGGAGGCGTCTAACTAGAGATTTAATGATTGACTTGCAAAAAGGTCTCAGTCTTATTGACAAAACAAAGAAGAAATTGTCAAGATCAAAATTAAAAATTGTTAGAATTATATTAAATGGTTCAGGAATGATTGACAATGTCACGTTATCAACTAGTGAACATATGGAACAATTTTATGATGCAGCCCGCTGGTTTGTTGCAAATCAAAATATTACTTCTGGAGGATGGCCTAATCCTGTTAAGAGAAAAGTTGCAAATGGAATGGCTATTCTTGAACCTGGATGGTAAGTTTTTTGATATATGAAAATATAAATACTTTAAACATGGTAACATGTAATTACTACTATTTATATAGGATATTTCTTTTGTGATTGTAATTGATGATAAATTATGATTCAAATTATAATTTTATTCAAAAGCATCGGTTATTATATTTTAGGTATTCTAGCATGGGTCAAGGTCATGCAATTTCTGTATTATCTCGTGCCTATTACCATTCTGGTGATGAAAAGTACTTACAAGCAGCTGTTAGAGGTTTGCGACCCTTCCGAGTTCCATCTGATAAGGGTGGAGTAGCGGCATACTTTTTAGATAAATATGTATGGTATGAAGAATACCCAACAACGCCTTCATCTTTTATTCTTAATGGTTTTATATATTCGCTTATTGGTCTATATGACTTAAGAAGTATAGCATCTGGAAAGGATGCAGAAGAAGCTCAAAAATTATTTGATCAAGGTATGGCCTCCTTAAAAAATATGTTGACCCTATTTGATACGGGATCGGGAACAACATACGATCTTCGTCATTTTACATTGAAAACAGCTCCAAATTTAGCCCGTTGGGACTATCATTCTACTCATGTTAATCAACTTCTTCTATTGAATACTATCGATAATGACCCTATTTTTGTAACTACTTCTGAGCGATGGATAGATTACATGAGTGGAAAAAGAGCAGCACATAATTAAGTCTCCTACGATACTAGATGATTATTTTTATAGAATCATTAAGCTAGATTTGAATAACATCAAGTAGAGAAATTTATCTACATTTAAAAATGAATAATTGAAGTTATAATATGTACATATTAAATATTTAATTACTTTAATGTGGAGTATTAATCCTTGAAAATTATTATAATTTGGGGATCATTAGAGGTATTTTGAAAAATTTAAACAGATATATAATAACTTTGTATAAAAAATTACATTTAAAAATACTTGATACTTAAAATATAAATGAAAAACGTACTTAAAAAGTAATCTTCAAACTTGTAAATAGTATTTCATTTGTTTTTTTCGATTGATAATGACTTAAACAAGTTCTTATAGAATTTTGTAATTCTCTATAGACAATACAATACTTTTTTAAATTGATCACTGCAGCTTCTTGCTGTGAATAACAAAAATTGTGGTTCATCCATTCAATTCCTGATCTGTGAATAAATTTGTACATTTAAATATGTGCTTTCCTGCATACTGTTAAGTATGCATTTTATTAAATATCAATCACATGTGTCAATACAATTAACTCTATAAAACCCTTCTAAAGACTGTTTGGAATTTAAAGAATTAGAACCTAAATTTTATACTGTATATTATTAACTTCTTAATAAGTTAATTTATTTATTTTAAATGACTGTCCCATTTTGTTCATATTAAGAATCATGTATTGCATTCTCTACTAAATATGAATTCATTTTCTTTCTTAGGAAAACTGAAATGATATTACATTTTGAGATTATATAAAAAGGCGTCGATTTTAATACATATCTTGCTTTTGCTAGTCTTTAATGAAATTAATGCTTCTAATGTGCAATGTCAAATAAACAGCTAGACTAACAGGGTAGATGTAAATATTGGTGATAACGATAGGTGTTAAACTGTTAAATGTTGTTCGCCAAAATAATGTTAATTGTTTCATTATATTTAATAACTATATTTGGCGAACATTTCAGGGCTTAGCTGTACTCAGTACAATCATGGCACTATTAACATTGACATGTCAGTCTATTGTCATGGTTGAGCATTAAATTTTTTATTTATTATTAAAAGAACATTCCGAAATGTATTTATGTAATGGTATCTTTATAAAAATAATTGTCATTAATTTATCATCGAAATTAAAATTAAGTTAATTGTATATATGTACGCGAATTTGTTAAGTGAATTTCAATTACATTCAAATTACCAAATTAATTTTTATTATAGAAACAGATGGTTTCATCTCATTGGTGTGGATCTTAAGTTATGAAGGTTTTGTACATAGCTTGAATATTACAGTATACATTTGTAAAAATAAGATTAAGAATACCCAAAGTACAGAATCTGTAGAAATGAGCTGTTGTATTTTGCATAAAATCGAGAATGAGAATGAATGTTTAGAAAAATGTCAAAACAATATATTTTGACATATTAGTTTTAATATTAAATATTATGAAATGAAACGAAAATAAATTGAATTCCCAGTAAATTTTATCATGCACTTTTATTTATTAGTCTTAACCTAGAATCCAAAATTAATATAAGTTTACTTAGTTCCAAAATTATACTCTATTATATTTCATATAGTCATTTTTTTATGTACACATTATACAAATATACTATATAAATTAAATCATATAAATAAATAAATATACATTTAAAAATTTTAGCTAATTAATATTCATTTTAATAATTTAAAAATTGGACTGAGATATAAAATTGTTAGCTGCAATTTGATTTTAAGTTAAAATATATGATTAATTATTTTGCTGATACCTAGGATAATTTTCAGAATCTATCTCTGAAGAAGTGGAGTTAAATGACAAATCTCCTGTATTACAAGGAATGGTAGGAATAGTTGAACCTTGGATTGAAAAGCCGTGATAATCTTCCTGTACTGAAGCTGTTGGTTTAAGTGGAGATGGTAAATTATCACTACTACATTGCAAATCATCTAGCAAACTGTTAGGTGTACTTCTCTCAGGTATTTGCACATCGTTGCTTATGTTGTCACTCTGAGGGTCTAAGCTAATAAGACTTGCATTATCTAAATCTCCCTTCCCAGATTCTATACCATAATTACTACCAAATAATGGAAAGTCAAATGTTGGTGATGGTGTTGAATATTCTTTTGTAAAAACAGCACTTAAATTTTGTTGGTTGATTGGTGGGTCATCATTCAATTGATTCTCAGCAGTTTGAGTATAAATCTTTAAAACGTATTGAAAATAAAGTTTATATTTTTGAAAATTATTATAAATTTTTTTATATAAATTATAAAATTTTATATACCCTTGGTACAATAGGTGAAGGCAATTCTGGACATTCTTCATTGTCACAATCCAAATTCGTAGGAACTTTTTGGCTTTTTGTAATGATCAAAGGAGACTTTTCAATGGCTGCAGTTACGTTAGCTTCAATTTTTTCACGAAATACAATCATGTCTTGTTTCATTTCATTAGCTTGTTGTAATATATTTTCGTTTACCATTTTTAATTCTTGTAACATTGTTATATTTTCACATACTAAGTGTAAATTCTAAAATTATAATATTATGTAAGAAAATTTTTTTGATCCAAAATATTAAACGAACTTACTTCACAGATCATTAGAGCTGATTCCCATGTATTAGCAGGCACTCGTTCTCCAGACATATAGGCATTAAAGTCACTTTTTGTCATATTTAATGATTCTGCAGTCAGACTTTCAATAAATGACACAGCACAACACTAAATAGTGGTAAAATTTTATTAATAAACTGTATTAATAAAAATTATTTGAACTATTTTTAACTAGTAATATGATAGTAGATCATACCAAATTCGTGAAATAATAACCACCTTCACCAGTCATAAGTCGACTTGCATTACAAAATCTTGTGATAAAGTTAATATTACTTTTTAATCTTGCTGGATTAGCTTTGAGAACAATAAAAATTAAAGCTGGCAGAAACTCATCTGCAGAGGCTGGGCCACCAACAGATTGTTGCAATAACAAAAATATATTACTACAACAATGAACAATGCAAGCAAGTTTTTCTTGAGGAGCTTTTGCAGCATCCATGTTCAATAAATCTGTAAGATAAAAGTTCTAGTCATAAAATTATAGACTCTAAAGATCTATATAATAATTTACATCTACGTACCCATCATTGATGTATATACAAGTTCTCTAACTTCAACACTAGTTTCATGAATTTTACATTCTAAATTCTTGCCACTAACCCAATTTAATTGACGTATCCTTTTCTGAATATCTAAATCTTTTTCTTCGTCATTAGTATATGGAGGACAAAATAAAATCCTGTATAATAAAGTCATCGTATATCTTTCGACATAATCGAGTAATCTTTCTTTAACTTCCGTTGATACATCTACATAAAAATATGTTCAATTTTAAATCATTCAATATTTTAAAAGTTTCATTAAAGAAGATCAAAATCTTATCAATTACCTTTATATATAGGACTTTCTTCCATACGTTTTGAAAAATTTTGATAAAAGTTTTGAGTTATATCCGATAGTTTTTCTATTCTTTTACTGTCTCTATGTTCTAGAATTTCATTTACAAAATGGTTTATTCTTTTTGGTACATCCTTGACAACAAGAGTTTTAGTAACCAAAGAAATCAGATCTCGATTATCTGCTTCAATTTTTTGAAGATCCGATGAATTGCTGCTGTATAACTCCCTCAATATCTGCCTTGGTTCTAGACCCTTACTTGGCAATTTTCGAAGCCTAGTAAAAGCTGTTAATTTTGATTTACCTTTATCTTGTTGTCGATGTTGATTCTCTACATGACTTACATTTTCACTGCAATAATATTGATTCAATCTTATTTTTTTACCGTTGTTAATAACAAGAGAAGCAGTAGAAGTATAAAAATGAAATTACGTTTAACTTTATTGTAGAAAAAACAAGATAAAAATAGAAATTATAACATTTTAAAACAAAATAGGTACTCACCTTTCACGGTTTTGTAATAAAGTACGTTCTTGTTCTTTTTGTTGTTGCAACCTGTGGCAAACACTGCAATAGCCTTGCCAGGCAGCATTGCCATAATAATCGCAACCATTTTTGCACTTTAAATCAGATTCATCAATGCGATACTTTGGAGTCTTTGTTGAATACATTTCTTCTTCTACAAGACAATTTAATGTTATTTACTAATTTTCACAAACAGTAGATCTTTTCTTGCGTAGCATTTATTTGTTTTAAGTTCAAAAAGCCATGATTAAATTTTCTGATATTATTCTCTTATTTATTCTCTTTTATTTATTTATAACCTCATTGAAATATTAAATACAAATTCTTAACAATTGATAGTATTGACATGGAAAATGCATGACAAATTATGTATGTATGTGTATGTGTGAACGTGAACAATTGTAATGCTTATGCTTATCAAACCGTGTTTTCAAATACTGATAGCAGATAGTATGGTGACAATTTTAATAATGGGCCGATGGACATTGTTATTATTGTTATTTAGTAAAAAATAATCGAATCCAAGCAGGTATAACTTATGAAGATTCTACTCAATATACCAATGCAGTTAGTAGTATCAGCTGTGCGATTTTATTTTTCACATTTATTCGATTAGCTAATGAACCTGCGTCCTGCAGAGTGCACATAGTCCAGTATACCTGTGATTGTGATGTGTATACTTAACCGTCTGACATTATTACTTACTGTACTCGCGGAATTCTCGGCGCAAGTCGGCAGTCGGCAAGTGTCAAGTTAAGGTTATACTTATACTCAACAATCAAAAAAAAAAAGGAGGAAGGCATGAATAGTTTTCCTAAATGTATAAATATATAATAAATATTTAATATACCTAAGTTTAATGCCAGGTTTGTGATTATTTAGATATAATACTATATTTAAGTAAAGATTTAGAATATAAGACTAATAATTAAAAACGATTTTACATATTTCGAAATTGATAGATCCTATTTTGATATGAATAAATTTGATAATTTCCTACTATTTTATAATCTTAAATAATCCAATTGTAGTAATCTGTAACAGTATAATCAAACTGCTATTTATTTTTAATTTTATCCTTTTTTCTATTTAACAATTAATTCTATAACTTTTTGTTTTAGTTATTTATACTATCTGCTGATTATTAAAATTTAAATTGGTATTTCGCATTGACTGCTATAAAAATGGATCAAGACATAACAAACTTTCAGCACATTTCCAATTCTTGCAGCAATTTTTCTTCAAATTTATTTCAAGTACTTTGTGTATTTTTTAGTAATGCATTTATAATTCAACTATTTTAATTCAATGATTTAAAAGTATAAATGCACAATTTATAGGCATTGGCTTCACAACAAAAACAAGAAAATATAGTGAGTTCGTCATTTAGTGTGCACATTATTTTGACGCTGCTTTATTATGGATCTAATGGAGCAACAAAGGATGAATTGAAATCTGGTTTATATTTATCTAATCCCGATAATTTCAAGAAAGAAGTAAATCGATTACTTATATCTTTAAATGTAAATATACGTTCATATATGAGTCTGATTCCACATTGAATGGGCAAATAAAATATTTAAAATCTTTGAAACTCTAGTAGAATGTTCTTCGTGCTTAAAATTTTTCAAATTATAACAAAATCTTTCTGAAAATCTATTGAATATAAAGAAGCTCTTACTAAAGACATTCAGAAAATTTAATTTAATTTAAAATATATGACTGCAATTTTCAAGCTAATTTTTTGCTGAATTTAATTATTAGTTTATTTCTGTACCTATTCATTGTTGATACGTCAAGACTACTTGACAATGCCATTGGTTTTCCTAAAAATATTCTTATTCTAGATTTAAATTAATTTTATGAGCAAATCTTTTTATAACATTTCAATCCAAAAAAAATAAAAAGGGTTTTCTTTTTAATATTGTTAACTTAAATAAATTAAGTTCAAAACGCAATTATTTATTTTTCTATATGAAACGAATTTTAGAATCATTAAAAGAAACTTATTTTACTTTATTCATTTAACTAAAATATTTAAATGTCAGTGATGGGCAAAAAGCTGGGCCAATTTAAATAACTAAGTTTTGCAGTAAATTTGCCTTTAAAAATGTCTGGACTACGTTAATATTTTTTAAGAAAAAATTCAGAAACATTTAGGAAATGTCAAATTTCAAAAAATTAAAATTTTCAAGTTAATGTTAAAAAATTTATATATTTTTTAAATACAAGATCATTATGACGCTCTTTTACAGATTTTTATAATTGATAGATATTTTTCGACCAATCATGAGTGAACAGTCACTGAAAGTAAATTTTTTAATGTAATTACTATATAATTACTATATAATTTTTTAAATAAAATCAGTTTTATTTAATTATTATAGATTAAAAATATCAGTTTTGAATGTACATACATATATATGACTATTTCCAGGAGTTCAGAGATTTTAAATTTTTTATTTATCAACTGGACATGAAATCTTCCATTAAGATTATCAAAGAATGTGTATCTGATATCTGATAAGGCTCTAAGTTTTTGAGCAATTGATCATTTAAATTTAAATAAAATATTGTTACAAAACGTCATTCATTATCAAAGAAATAATTTATTCAAAAATGTATACATATTTGAAGTCAAAAGATCTTTGAGAGAAATCTACTTTTATGAAAGTAAATGTTGATCAAAAATAGGTCTTAGATGATCAGAATACAGCGCCTTATTGTTAAAAAATCGTTAAAATGTTTTAAGAAATACTTTTTTTGTAGAATGCTGAAAAAATTGCATTGCACATGGTAAATGCTATGTACGTGGATATAAACTTTATTCTTTTTCAAAGATTTTTGGATAAAAGTAAATATGATTTTCAAACTAATGTAAAAAAAATTAATTTCCAAAATCGCGATGATTCTGTAAAACAGATTAATGCATGGATAAAAGAGAAAACGAACGGAACAATTTCCGACGCTATTAGCACAAGTATGATCTTTTAATTTTTAAACCTCCATTTATATTATTGTAATTTTTATTAAAATACTGTTATGAGTTGCAGGAGATATTGATGAGTATACTAACCTTATATTAATAAATACTCTTTATTTTAAAAGTAGCTGGTTAAATCCATTTGAATCACAATTTACAGAAAAAAGAAAATTTTATAATATTAACAATGTTAAAACTTACGTTTCAACAATGTTTAAAACATTCCAAATACCACATGGCCATATTAAAATCCTGAATGCAGATTTCATTAAAATGAAATATTTGGTAGGTATGAATAATATTTTTTGTGTCGAATATATTTAAACTTTTCAAGAGTAATATTATAATATTTTGCAGAATGAACAATTTGAAATGATTATTATATTGCCAAAAGACAAATATGGATTGCATGAATTAGAAAAAAACTTCAAATGGGATATAATTTCAAGAGCAACTTATTCTACCAAAGAGGTTGAATTATCTTTACCAAAGTTTCAAATTGAAACAACTTTAGATTTAAAAAGTATACTAAAAAAGGTACGTTTTTCATTATAATTTTAATTATTTAAAATGCTCGATGTTTATTGATATTTTGAATTTAATATTTCAGTCGGGCATAAATCATATTTTCGATGTGGAAGCAAATTTTTCTCATATATCTGAAAGACCATTATATGTAGATCAAATACGGCAAAAACTTTTTATTGAAGTTGATGAAAAAGGGTCAGAAGCTGCAGCTGCAACAGGTAATTGTTAAAAAATAAGTACAATATTTAATCAACAATCAATAATTCATAATTTTTTTTATAGTTGCACAAATGCGATCACGTCGGATGATTGTTGACGTACAAAGTTTTACAGTAGATCATCCGTTCATGTTTGTTATACATCATACATCAAGTAACATACCTTTGTTTATCGGTAGTATTAGACAATTAGGAGGAGCGCTAAGCAAAGATGAATTATAAAATTTACAAAATGTCGCTCGTTCAAACTTAATTGTTAAATGTGCTTTTTACGTATATAAGTGTTACTCGTTTTTATAAAGTTATTATATACAACTATTTTTAATAATTTTGTATAGAGAGAATAAATTGTTTTGTAACAAAATAAATTGAATTTTTATTGCAATTTTAAAATTGAATCCAAATATCTGATGGATATAGGTATCATTTTTCACAATGAAAAAGCATTTCAGCTTATAAACTTTAGATAAAAACGATAATTTGTAATTACCATGTAGTTGTATTTCCGGTGTAGTACAAAGCTACAGAATTCAATTTTTCAACTACACCCGACCAATTGTATAAGATTCGAACATAAAAGATAGTAATGTATACGTAGAAAGATATTGTTTACGGGTACAGAATTTAATGTCGCATAATCGGAGCAAAATCTGATTTTCTTTTTTTTGTTTATTCTAATATAAACGGTAGCTTAATCTTTGTTGCACCAAGTAGCCGGGGTCTCTCAAGGACCGAGACATCCTTATAAATCGGAAAAATTGGTATACAAGGCTTTTTGAGAGATGGATACTAAGTAGGTACCAAGTAGATCAATGATCACCAATTTTGAAAAACTCCCGTGACGTCACAATTATAACAACAGACCAAGTATATACGAACAATGGAAAAGGTCGTTCAAGATACACTCCGGGCTGTCCCGCATTATCCTTCCGGAAGGTTCGCTATCTTAGTCTAAATATATTCGTATAAGGATATTTGCGGTCGCCGATTACGAATCCTTAGTCTAAATTGCAAAATTCAAAATGTCGAATCCGACACACACACATATATATATAATCAATTAAAAATTGAAGAACTAATTAGTATAATTATTTCTACTTTAGGTCGATCGCATTAGCCGTCATTTTAAATCTTGCACAATTTGAACCATGAGTTCCTAATCAGTGACCTCGAAAACCGCTGCATACCCAATTTTTAAGTAAAATCCAGTGAACCGATTCACTATTTCTCGTTGTATATTTTACGCGGGCCAAAATGAACTTGGCGCTGCAACTAGGGTTAACAAAGTCATAGCGCTATTTCTCGAGAAAAAAAAAGGAAAAATATTCTATTTAAACAGTATATCTGCCTATCAACGCTCAACATTCTAATGCCACGATGCGTCACGACGATCCGTGTGCAGGACACTATACACTCTATTACGTCAGCCTCAACAGCACAACCCGAAGAATCCAATAGTTCGCGCACGCAACCTGTCAGATATCACATACAGCTGTGTCGCCGTCAAAGAAAGAAAAAATAAAATATATATACGATCGGTGCATCTGAAGCTGTCTGAAGTCATCGTTCTCTCGCACACCAGCTGGTAAAAAACCTTCGAACGCGTGGGCGACCCCACGTAAGTAACAGCTCTCTAACTTTCGTTTCTCCCGTCTGGTCGTGCGTATCCTTTGAGTTGTTTCGCTGTCTTTGGGCTCTCTGAGGCTCGCGTGTTTAATGCCACCGGCGATTTTCTCATTCCGTACTCGTGTGTAATAATGGGCGGAGAGAGAGAGAGAGAGAGAGAGAGAGAGAGAGAGAGAGAGAGAGAGATACCACCTGCGCTCTTTTTTCTCACTCCTGCATGCGCAGCTCGTGCGCTGTGCACTTTCCATGCTCGCGGGTGGGAAGCATCAGGGCCCATACCCGAACACACTCGTGTGTCAAAGAGTGACGGGCCAACCCGTAGTCTATACCGATTCTTAACTTACATATATACGTATACATATTATTATTATTATCGTGTAGAGCGGTTAAATATGCAGTCGATGGGTGGGTGCACGCAGCAGCAGCAGCAGCAGCCTTCGTTGCGGTAATAAATAAACTATTTCTTAATTTGCGTGCGGGATTTATTTCAACGCGAGGTGTGGCAGTGAATGTCGCTTCTTATATACGCGCAAGGATAAAAAGAAGAAAAGAAATGACACATTCCAAGCTCGATTACGGTACAAACAAAAAAAGTCATCTGTTGTTTTAGAGATGACAAATTTTCGTGCGTTTCGTCCGCGGAGTCGTGCGCGCGAATCTATATTGCAGGCAAGTGCTCGTGCAACACAGTGTCATCGCGCGGCGCGCTTTTATAGCGTAATAAGGCCGCCTCTGCAGCGCACCGCGGTACCCCAGAGCGTAAGGGAGCATGTGTGTGTGTGTGAGAGAGAGAGAGAGAGAGAGACGACGATGATCTAACCTTCGTCGATGACGCGTTTTTCCACCTCCGGGCCGCTTGCGCGTAGTAGTACCGCCATACAACATTACCAGCCGGCGGCTGCGGCCGCCAGTTTCGCCGACTCGTCGGCGACGAGCGCGCGCTCTTTCGCTCCCTCGTCCTATACTTGCCGCCCATCACAGCTCCTCTTAAACTATCGCGGTTACGGATATATACATTATTATGAGTCGAGCGTGCAGGGCCAGAGGACCCGTTACCAGGTCGTCTCGTCTCTTCCTCTGAGACATCTTGTCGCGCACGTCGTCGCCGCGTTGCTGCAGCCGCGTAAGCCAAATTTATACAGGGGGGGAGGGTTCGATTGATCGCGGGATCAGGAAGAAACAACGACGACGACGATGGTGCAGAACGTCGGGAAGAGGAACACGAAGGTGAGGATGCTGTGGTAATAGCTTTGGGACGGTGCTGCGTTTTTTTTTATATAGGAAGATAGAGGAAGCGGTTGGTGGTGGGGTGGGGTGAAGCTGTTGGATGAGGAGGAACAAAGGTATCTCTTGTTGGGAAGTGGATATTATGGGATCCAGTTTATTTAGCTTGCGGCCGATGCGTCATGATGCTAATGCGCCGCGCGCTCTATGCGGTGCCTCTTGCTCGAGCGAGTATTAGCCGAGCCAAATGCGACGAACGTGGGCAACACACACACGCTGTCTTTCTCTCTCTCTCTCTGGCTAATTGTTGCGGAAATTTTATGCTTGTTTTGCATTTTGTTTTATAACTTGGTTTTTTCTTCTTCTTCTTCCATTTTGTTGTATTATAAAGGTTTGAGAGCTGCAAGGACGACTTGAATTTTCTGACTCTATACGTTTTGACTTTATAACTAAAAACTAGGTGCTGACTATTGCTCGAAATACATATATGGTAAAGTATTAGGATGACTTCCTTTCTGTGTTTCATTCGAGTTCTGCGGCAATCAATTTTCTCCAAGATTTTATTACTGATTTATTTCTTGTTCACTATTAAAAAAGATTTTTTGTACTTCGATTGCACCGCAACCATTTGTAAATAGAAGTTAAAATCATTTTTTCATAGTGTCACAGACCCGATACATGTAACAGCGTATACTGTTTTAGGAATACCAAGTAGTTCGCAGTTTGTGGGTCAGTTATGCTTAGTATAAATATAGAGTAATATTACAACTAAAGAGAGGATTTTCGAGTGGAATTGCAAATTATATAGGCGAAAGTGTTAGCGTAATGTTAAAACTCGCTGTATAATAGTAATAAATAAAAATGTACATTTCGTTCGATTAAGGTATTCGAATCCATACAGTGTCTGCAAGACCATAAGTAGATACGTGCCAAGTATAGTGGGACATGCGCCATGTAAGGCGGTATTAATCATAATTTTTACATTAACTGCTATAGATGTGCCGTCGAATACTCTAAAATAACACATGCTAATTTCGTTATTTTCATCAAACGCTTAAATAGTACCAATACACAAAGATCTTCACAGGTTGAAAAAATTCTGGCCGCATAATCATAAATCACGCTATATGATTTGTTCGGTATACGAACTTGATTTGGATGTCGTTAAAAATAAGTATCGCCTTTTTTTTAATGCACTCGCGCTTACGTAAAGTGCATCATAAATATCCATTAATTAAACTAAATAAGAAAACGGCGCATTCAACACGTTGATCCAATACATACAGAAAACATAGCTTCTATACATCGCGCGTTTAATTAAAATCAAGACCGAGACATTTACGCGTCGATGCCATGTGCAGAGTTATCATTCGCTCACCTCCCGTTTTCTCAATTTAGATCGGTCGCGCTCATCATAAATCATCGAAATCCCCCGCGTTTACCTCCTCACCGCTCCGTCCATATACTATGACAGATCATCCATCCGGTTCTACAAATAAATACACCGCGATAATCCAATGATCCACCGAAAAAGTCCGCGTCGTATATTCCATCATTTCGACGCGAGCGACTCGCATCATGCGGATCAGCTGCATCAGCTCCTATACAGAGAGCTAATTCGTCTCGCCTCGTGTGTACAGCACACACACACATAACAGGAAATCGAGAAAGTGCTATAAGGAAAGCTCAGCGCAGCGGTATAGCAATAGCGAGCGCTTAAAGCTGAGCGATGCGGCGGATATTTCAGTCCTGTCGCGCGCCTCTACACATACACACAGATATACAGACTCGAGTGTGTAAATGTGTCTAGTATAGAGCAGCAGCAGCAGCAGCAGCGGTTTAGAGCTCGTCCACGCGTCTCTCGGGGGGCAGTTGGCTCCGTGCGGCGCAGTGCGAGCGCGAACCGCGCGCGTCCCGTCTATTATTAGTCCCCCGCAGTCATCGCGCGAAGCTCGTGGCTATGCCGCCGCCGCCGCCGCTTACACTGTCTATACCGTAAAATAGCACTCCCTTTCTCTCCCTCTCTCTCTCTCTCTCTCTTGCTTGTGTATATACTTTCTTGGCGCGGCGCGAGCTTCCGCGCGCGCGTGCCTCTCTCCCTCTTCTCCCTCTTCTACTTCTACTTCTTCTTCTTCTTCTCATTCTTATTCCACTGCCTGCCGCGCTTCCTCTTTTGCGCTTTCGGAGTTTTTCGGGATAGGAGAGAGAGACGCGCGTGTGATCGCCAACTCCGCGCCTAGGCTGTGTCTCGGTACATTTTTTTACTTTATTTTCTTATTCGTCAATTAGAAGATAAATTAATTGCTCGGTGTTTCTGTGTGTGTGTGTGTGTGTAGAAGAGGAAGAGAGAGAGAGAGAGAAGTGAAAGTGTGCGGTATATCTAAAGTAATGAGGAGAAGTTCGTCGATTTGAGGCGTTGCGCCTTGTAGCCGCGCGCGCTCACGCACACACACGCACACGCCGCCCACTCATCATCGCCAAGGAGATATGCGCATAATAGGAGCGATTTGACGAGATATATAGTGGCAGCGAGAGAGAGAGAGAGAGAGGGAGGTATAGACAAGCAACAGCCTCTGCGAGTGCGCGCATTATATACACACACGGGAGGATTATAAGTTCAGCATCAAGCATGATTCTCACGAGTTTCTCACTGTAAGTTCGCCCTTTATACGCGTTTAAATATAGAACTCTTTCTCTCGACTCTATTACTGTCACTTCTTCCTACTCCTTCTCCTCCTCTCTCTCTCTCTCTCTCTCGCTCTCACTCTCTCTTTGTTCGAGTCTACAAGCATCGGAATGGAGAATCGCCTTCTACTTCTTCTTCTTCTTCTTCTTTTTTTGCTCTTAATTTACTTATAATAGAGAGGATGCGCTTAGACCGGCGGTATACGCTCGATCATTATAGACTCGGATGTGGTGATCGGGCCTTCTTTTATTATATAGTGTACCTTTTTTTTTCATCAACAGCGCGAAAGTAGCGCAAACGGGGAAGCGACGATGTTTTTCTACTACGAGAGAAACGAATCGGTAAATCCGCGCGCGCTTGTGTGTGTGCTGGTATTATATAGTTTTTGCGCTAATATTAGCGTGTGTTTTGAGAGATTATATATACGTTGATGGACGTGTGTGTTTGAGAGTGAATTTAAATGTTAATTGGTTTCGAGACGAGTGCCGCTGCAGCTTCCACGTATTATATGTGTGTGTATAATAGACGTTTTGGCATGTAGCGCACGATTTTGGCAAATATATAATAAATACAGCTATATAGCGGTGCACTTTGAAAAAGCTGTCGGATTCTCGTTATGGTGCAGCGGATTAGTCAGAGACCGCTAGCGTCGAGTGACTTCTTATATTGTCCTAAACAAATCTTTCTCTCTCTCTCTCTCTCTCGTGCATAAGCGTCGTCGCGAGTCCACCGGCCGACACGTTTATTTTTAGAGGGGCAAACGTTTTAATATATATATATATATATATTTCGTAATACGATACAATGAGCGTGTATAATTCAAGAAAGTCAACAGCATGCCGTGTCCTGTCTTTCGTCACATCGCAATGTTTGGAAATTGCGCGCGAGACCCGTTGCCCGGCTATTTTCTTTCCCTTTATTACATACGCGCTTGCAAATATTTTCACTTTTCACTAGATACAAAAGCAGCAGCAGCAGCTTTATCAATGTCTTGATATAAAACGGAAAAGAAAAATTAGCTTCGCGCGCGTAAATAAGCACACAATGAGAGATTCATGGTCACATTCCAAGCGAATAAACGAAACACACGCGTTAAAGCCAACAGCAGCTCGTGCGAATTTTATATTTTATGTTTTGCGCTATACCCGACTGCAGACGCGTGCATTATACTCACACGCTCGCTTCCCCTCCGCGCGTTACAAACGCACCTTAATGTAGCCGCACCGTTTAAGAGTTAATATACATCGCTAATTCTGCAGCCGAGTATATTCGTGTCAATGTCGGACATAAGTGCATGTATTATACTGAAAGCCGACGATTCATCCACGAGGGGGGAAAATGTGATGGATAATATGTGAAAATAAAGAGTGTATATAGAGATAAACGATATGTGTATCGTTCGATGCCAGTCGCGGTTTATCGATGCAGCGAATCGTTAAAGGAAAGTTTGACGGTGCTGCGCTGCTTTTTATTTTCCGATGGTTCATTGGTATTCGGGTGGCGATCGGTTATATAGCAATCGTATATAGGAAGTCGTTCGGTGCGAGTTTGGCTCTTTCTCTCTCTCTGAATCCCGGCCAGAGAGCCGGAGATGTGTATACGCCGCGTCGCTAGCTAACCCGACTAGCACAGGCCGTTGAGCGAACCGCCTTACATAAGGGGCCAACTTCTACTTTGCCTTGCTGACGGATATCTGTCTCTTCTTCTTCTTCCTCTTCTTCTTATTCTCATTCTTGGGGTTAAGTGAATCCGACGAGTGTTGCATACCATGTTGCACCAGTTCTGTCTCACATGCTTCTGGAAATAAGTGGAAATTTTATAGTAGTAGTATAGAATTCGTAGGGACATCGTTGCGCGTTGATTGATGCATCGGGATTTTTAATTACATGTATATACAATGGGAAGCATTATGATTGCGGTATTTAAAATAACATCTAATATATCGATGATGTAATCTTCCAATTACTTGTTCTTATCATAATTGATTTTAGCTTGTGAATATTTCTATGCAAAGTATAAAATTGTATATAAATTACATTCTAAATTAAAGATGAAAAGGATAATTTCAAAGAATATCAAAGGAATTTACAGTTTACTATGGTTTTAGGAAAGCTATATGTTGCAATCGTAACTTGTTACGTGGAAATTGCAACGAGGTGATCTACTTTATATGTGCCGTTAATTCTAAAGTTTAGAGCTAATAAACGAATAGATCCATTTAACCTTTATTCTTGGCGTAACGAGGGCCAAGGCTTACTTTTTTCAAAAGCAATGCCAGTACACGATAATTGAAAGACAACTTTTTATTAGTACGAAAACATTTAACATCGACTATTTTTTTCCCCTTTATTTTCACCAAATTCTAAAAAAAGATCTAATAATCTTATCTCGAAAGTAAATTATTAAGTAAACATTATTAATTATTTTATTTATTACTAACTCGAATGTTACAATGGAATATAACGAGCATTGTACATCGAGAATAATACCTTACACTTACTCACTTATTATTATTCAATAGGATTCAATCATCCTATACCGAAATCCAATGTCAGTACGTCAATCAATTCTGCATTGTCAGCTGTTATATTAGCAGCGGGCACATATTCTTACGAAAATTTATATAATATTCGCAAAAAGAATATAAAAAATGCGCTGTTCACCGTGATTGATCACCTACTCTCGCATCGCATCTCGCAGCAATGAGTAAGGGAAAAATCGAGGAATTATAAATACAGCCTCTTCATGGGGATAAAACAATGTCGGTATATAACGGACATAACAATCAACAGAAATGAATATTTATTAAGTAAACACGACAAAAGTAATAAATTAATTATACAGAGTTCAACTCGCAAAGCAATCGACTCTGCAAATCACTATTACCGAACCTTACTATCTCTTATCCACGCAATTTTTCGAACTATAATGACTCAATCGCACACGACATACACAATTGATTTGCACAGAGAGATGAGTATACACGCGGAAGAGTGCAGGACTACAATTACGAAGATACACAAGCGAGCGATGGACTCGTGAGAAAGAAAATTTAGAAAGCGAGTATAAGAGAGACGCACGGAATCTATCAGAAGGCCTCGACTGTATGTATTCGAGTCGTGAAGAGATTATACCTCTCGAGAGATGAGCGCTTGATTGGAGAACAAGGAAAGAATCGTCTTGGCTATGTGGCAGAAGATGTACGCGACCGCGTGAATATCGTGCGTGAGAATACGCTGAACTTTCTTCATGCGATGCCTCGAGTGCGTATCGTTGCTGCACCGCGAAATGCCGATTTTTTGGGGAAGGAGATTGATTACCTATCGTTGTTAAACGATTAACTACTCGTCGCGCCTTCGTAATATATATGCATATTGCGAAATGTTTATTTCTTTCCCGCGGTCCGTTCACATCGATTGTTGTATATATGTATACTCCGCTATTCTGCCCTAAGGGAATTTCTCGTCTGTGTATACATATATACGAGGCGCTTGGCGCGCGAGTTTTTACTCATGAAGTTATATTGTCATCATTAATCATTTCGAAAATACTCTTCGCGGCAACTGTAATTTTCTTTCCGTTCCTACGTCTGCTGTTGGCCACACGACTTGCTGAATCGGCTGCAATGGAAACGTAGTTTTTCTTTTTATTACCCCAAGAGCTCGAATGTTAAGTATAATGCATCAAGCTTGCGGAATTGCGTACGTTTGCGTGCAGTCGTTTGAAAATGTTTCTATGGTGTTACTTTTTTTCTTCTTTTTCATTCTCTTTCCAGGATCGAAATGAATTTTACGCTTATGTTTCTCGCGCGTGAAGATGACCGCGATTGCGATTGTATATGTGAACGAATGGTGGATGAAAGAATCAGTTGTAGGTCTTGGTGCTACACATTTGTTGAAACAGTATGGGAAAACGATGTTAGCTGCAAGGATCGTTATCTTTTAGCGTGTGATTTGACCTCTGGATTAACGGTCAATGCTGTATAAAAAGTAATATGTGACACTGTGCAAGCTATAATTCTAGGACATGAGCATTGCTCAAAAGTATAGAAATAAATGTTAAGTCACTTTCGTGGCACGTGGATTTTTTATTTGATGAGGGAACCTTGATTATTTACATTAAATGCGACGCGACGTAGTTTGTTATTGCCGTATTGTTCAGTGATTCTATTATTAGGTGATCGTTTATGGTAAAAGATCTTTTTATTAAATTTTTTTTTATTCTATGTATTACATTTATTTAATGATGTGACTTAAACGATCATTTAAAATTATATCAATAGATTTGTTAAAGTAACCGTATAACATTGCTTGAAATAAATAAATATAATTGGTAGATATCTTTGCTATTTTAAGAAAGTAGAAAATGCAAAATATAAAGATAGATTGCTTACAAGTAGATACATGCCGAGTGTGTCAAGACGCTTAAGTGCACGCTTACTTTTTCGTCTTTCAATTTCTCACCCGTTGGGAAAAACATCAGTATTATCATCGTCTCAAATGATTCAGTTAAAAGATTATTTTAATTTCATGCACATTACTGACATCACCTGATTGTACAATATAAAGCTATACTCTTGAAAAATAGATATATGAAAATATGTTTCTCGAATGAAATGCAATAAATGGTCCACTTTACGTTGCAGATGAGGGATGCAGTTTTGCAGAAACGAAATAATAACGTAGCGACCTTGAAATCGAAACCATCCCTTGAAATTTATCGACCGCCCGGTAGGTATACACGACCTGTATATACAATTTTCAACTTCGCATAGTACAATTTTTTCATTTGTATATATTTTTCCATTGGTATGTCTCTAGGTGTCAGAACGGACGGAACAACGGCTAATGCAACGAATCCCCAACTGAACGTACACGCTAAGGAATTCACCATGAAGCAAAACGACCTTCACTTACCCAAGTAAGACTGTGCAGACACACACACACATATATATATATATATA
>UELV01101233.1:0-10872 GCA_900490015.1 Megastigmus stigmatizans
CAAATCCACCGCAAACCTGCCTTAAATTATTTAATAAAAAATTTTTATAAACAATTTTTATTATTTATTAACGTTATTTTTACTAATATAATTCATTACCTAAGTATTTTTTGCATTACACATTTTTTTTACGACATTCATGAAAAATTTATCGAGTAACCTTTTTTTGATATACCAAAAAATGCCTACTTTCAAACATGCAAAAAAATATACTTTTCGAAGCAAATCAAAAAATCAATAACACCATTTTGAAGTACAGCTCTCCAGCTTTGCAACGGTTACCTTCAAAATATTGACATGTTTTTTTTTTTATAAAAATATTAACTATTGAAAAAAGATGTTTTTTCAAGCAAATTGATTGAAAATTATTTAAACTTTTAATTACAGCTTTTTTATTTGAAAAATATCACAAACCTGATTAAATACTCGGATTTCTGACCAAATTTACGATCAATTTAAAAAAAAAATGTCTCCTTTGATCGATTACAGACTGACGCGCAGTCGATCAAAGTTGCCGGGTTAGGCTTACCCATGTGCGTACGGATCGGAACTTTTTTATATTGCGTACCCTGAGGGTTAAAATATTCTTTTTCTGGCATACTTATTAAATTATTAAATATTTGTCTGTCACAACTGTCAAATTAAAGACATTATAATGATGTTGCACGATCATTATAGTGGGTTAGAACTTAGAACTTTAAAATAACGTTTTATCAACAGTTACATATTTTTAAGTTCAATGAATGAAATAGATATATTTAAATATTTCATTTGATCGGGAGGTAAGTACACCCTTGACGGTACTTTGTAGGTGGAGATTTGAAGATTCACAGGTTTTTCAATTTGCAAAACTATTTATTGAATCTGCAGTTTGATTATATTTGTTTGAGGTGATAGATATCTAAATAGATACAAAATGTTATTGACATTAAAATAATTATAACAATAATAAAGGTAAATATAGTAGTAACACATTCGAATTTCATGAGAGTGATATGCCAATGCAATCATGCACGTATTGGATTTTTTTCTTTTTTTCCCGAATCTGTAAGTGATCGCAAATTCCTTGCACAACGAAAACATTTATAATCGATTTAATAGAATATCCCTAAAGTAGTACGACATAGTATCGAGATGTTTATAAACAAGCCATATATATGTTCTAATAGAATCACGTTGAAATTTTCTTTCTGGGCATAGCAGTTTCACATAATCAGTAGATGCTATCCAACATTAATAATATACACGTGTTATATTAGTACTCCGATGCATAGTCTTATATAAAAATACACAATGAATCAATTTTCATACAAAGTATACATAAATTTCTCTTATACCAGATCTACGTACCCATATATGCAACAAAGAAATTTGCGAAGGATAATTTATACTTTCAATGTGATATTAAACGCTTTTATAATAACAGTGTTAAAATCTTCAATTGCACTACCTTGTATGCCTATATACGTGTCTGTAAAACGTACATAATAATCCCATTAGAATATTGGCAAAAGAAAAAGATAATTAAGAATTATAAGAATAATAAGGAAAGAACAGGCTTCCGAGTACCATAAATCCCAACTAATAGCTGAACACCTCTGTAGTAATTTGTTATTCATTAACTACTACGCGATAAAAATTGAATCTAAGCTAGGCGTGACTTGATTTTCTCGCATAAAGTGGCAGAAAAACAATTCGACTGATGAAAGCTCGTGTGAGTGAACTTGTATCGATCGCACCAGAGCCAGTCATTTTACATAGCATTTTGTTCCACTAAACTCTTATTAAATCTTATAATCAAATCGATCATTGTTCTTACATACGCATTATAAAATAGATAAATTGTCAACGTTTTTATAGTATCAAAACCGCAAATCAAATGTAAATGAAGAATCGCTTTTTCATTTAAAACTGTGAACAAAAATTGTAATTTTCCATACTTCAAAATAATTCACATCATCATTTCAAACAAAGAACCATTATCTTCAAATGTCACAAAATAATTTTTCATTTCGGATTCGCAGTTAAAATTTTCATTCATGAGCAAACATCGCTTGATCGCTCTATGCAAGTAGCAATTCACTTTCCATCATTACATTAACTAGGTTCAACTAACTAATTAACATTTTCTTGAAATCAAATTACTATTTACAATTTACCACACGATGTTTCACCCATGTCAAAATAGACTTACATCAGTTTCAAGAAGAAAATGCATATGTATTATTATTGACTCAACTGGCGGTCGTGTACATGTGACAGATGTTTTTTTTTATCTGCTCTTGACAGACTATGCAAACCGATGCAAGTACAATGCATTCACCAACAACACACAATGCAGCGCATATGTAATATACATGTATCATTTTATATATATAATGCATACGAATGAAAGGACATCAGGTCCGAATGCAATCTTGCTTTATAGACTATATGCTCTCGCATCGGCGCTCGCGCTTTTTTAAAATTATTTTGTTGTAATCTATTTCCAAAGGTTCTCGCTCTCGTTCGTGGTGTACCGCTTTTAAAGATCCGCCCATAATCAAAGGTCATTATTTTAAACGTCTCTTAAAATCTAAATCTTTTACATAACGTTTATGCGTTTAAATAGTTTTTTAAGGATCATGAAACTAACTTTAATGTTAAGATTTTCAGAATAGCAATTAAGTAAATTGTAAGAAATAATATATAGTAAATGCAAGGAAAAAACGAAAAACAATTAGAATTTTATACATACCACAATAAACCAAATTTGAAAAGTAACAAGTCTTAAAATGTTTGAGAAAGACTGTTAAATAATAATAGCTGTTTATGATTGTTAAAAACCTATTAAAACTATAAAAATTGTCTAAAAACTAAAGATTTTTGACACTTGACTATAGGGCCTCTTTAAGTTTCGCATATGAATATACAATAAATTAACATCTCAAAGCTAAGAGAGATGGTACAAGATTCGAATACCACTTGCCGCTGACGTTTTCTTTCTTTTCTTCTTGTGTAGTTGCAAAAGAAGCACATCCGGTCGACGATTTATATTATGTGCTAGAATGCTATCGCTGAACACTATTAATTTTACGCACAATCGATTTCGTTGAATCAAATTCATTTTTAAAAATCTCGTCAATAATTACATATTATTGCCTTAACTATATTTAATATTATTATTATTAATATTAATATTATTATTATTATTACTACTATTATCGTTAACATTAGTATTATGTAGAATTTCATACAAGTCTATTTGATTCAACGGATTCGCACGCAAGTGTTTGATGGTTACGACAATAATAGCGTTCTTTTGCTTTTTTTCGTTCATGGTCCAATTTACTTAAATATAAAAATTTACAAAATTATGAAATCGTGTAATAATTAGAATATCGCTTATCAACGTTCTGTGATCGAGATTTAAATGCAACATAACGCCGTTCTTCACCTTTTTTTATTTTCTTCTGCTTCGATTCGCGCCATTCGATTATTTACATTTTGTTCTCTTTAATATGCATAATGGCAGTGGAAAAACGGTGTTGAAAATTAACAGTACAGTATATCGCAAAATAAAGATATAAAGGTAGCTTTGTATATTTCGCTTTAGACATTTTAAGAGTAGGAATAGTAATAAGAAAATTAAAAAATAAAACAATAGAAAAACAATCATTGCATAACAGGCCAGTCAAACGTACACTTTATTACTTTGATTGTAATTACGCAAGTTTATCAGCTATATTTAGTATTGTAAAACTTATCTTATTCTCAATGATGGCGATAAGTCATATGTTTTGTTTTTGAGAAACGCGTATTGTAAATGTACTTCGCCTATGCTTGAAAGTAAGAAACGAGAGCCAGTGATGTACAAATCCATAAGAAAATAAAAATATGTTTCACCTATCCTTTTGCTTCCTATAATTTTTACCGTTTATAGTATAAGTGACAAAATACGACGTTTGACTCGTTGCTTCATCATGAGATCTACGATCAGCAAATAGCAGTCTTAAACATAACGGCAAGATAGGTCAGTCGAAAATAAAGTACCTATATACTCTCAATAATAATAAACTTTAAACTTGTTAACAAAATTTGATTGAAACAAACTATTTCGTACTCTCGAAATTATTAAGAAATAGATTTAATAAATCAATCTATTAAGACTTTAGAATTTATTACAATTATACATATATCGATTTGTACATTTTTTGGAGTTGCAGTCAAAGTATTTTTCAATTGCACATCATTGTACCATATCTCGCACGCAGTCAGGTAATCGTTTGAATAAATCTTGATACATATTACATTTTTTTTTAACAATCAATACTGCTTCTATTCGCAATTGACTAAACACTTTCGAAGCTTTACTACATTGTAGGATACTTTATCCAGCGTAAGCGTTTTACAATAAACTCTGTACAAATTTCACTAATAAATTGCTTTTAAAGCAACTTTGCATTCGGAGTTTATCACGTTTCATCAAACTATTTATATATAATATATAACGTACAATAATACAACATCCTTAATCATGTATGAGAATTAAGAAATGCAAGCCTCGATTGCAACTCGAGCATGGATTTCCTATACGTAATTGATCATTTGACGTCGTTGCCATTTATTATAAAAGTAGAGAAATCTGTTTTCTAATTTAAGTAGCTTTAAAGGTTCAAAAGTTACAACGCAATAATCTTTAACAATAAAAAATAACATACACGGTATGAAAATATTAATTTAAATTTTTGCAATGTCAATATTGTTTTACACAAGAAATTTTGATTTGGCAGACTGTAAAACTATGGTTAGAATATTCATTAATAACACTTTTAATAGTTTAAAGTAAATTAGATATTAATTATCCAACCCTCTATATAAAATAAAATTTAGGTTTTAAAAGAATATTTTTTATATAATTAGAACTTTTATAACATGGTTATAAGAAAAAAAGATTTCTCTAAAAAGGGAAAAATAAAATAATTATAAGATTATTCAATTTTGATCACAACATTCATATTTCTGTCAACTTAAGATAGTTACGACAAAAATAATTAAAAGATATAATTCATACGTAAAAAATAACGTTCTATAAGATTGAAATGTGACTCCATTTCTTTAACGTTTCGAAAAATATCCTAGATAACAAACAAATAAAGTTTATTTCGCAATTATTTTCTTTGTAAATAAGCTAATTATTAAAAAGTGGAAATCTCGTTGGATTCGCGTTTTAACTTGAAAAACGAAAATCGTTTTCGTTTCGAATTCGTTTTTTTGGAAAAAGGTCGTTTCCTTAAATCAGTCAATAAAATAATGAAATATATTCGTTTTCTTCCTTTTACCTCTTAGAAAATTAAGAAACAGATTCCGACGTATTCTGGATAGAATATTTCCTTGAAAAAATTCGAAATTATTCAAAATAGAATTGATACTTTTATTTTCTTTTAGTGAAACCTAAAATTTATATCATAAGTGTACTACTAAAGAAAAAAATAAGTTACCACATATTGAACTAAAAAAAATGAATAATTTTTGAGTAATATATTTCTGATTTTTTAACAAAGTTAAAAATTAAATAGATTAGAATCAGATAAGATGTAATTATTTTTTCAAACAAACATTATAAAATAATTGAATATAAAACAATTTTTGAATGAATTTTCATTCTAATCATTTACTAATCGGGTATATGGATAGCTAAATCTTATTTTACGAAGAATTTTAAATTCTAACGTGATATTATTATAAATACGAAAGAAATTGTTGTTTAATCTTTTAAACACAAAAATATACATGTCTAGAAAGTTAATCACACAAAATGGAATTAATACAAGGAGAGTAATCTAGCAATTTAATATGTAAATTGCTTAAAAAATAAATTCCAGTAAAATATAAAAGATTTTTTCGTAATTGTTAGTGTTCTTAACACTAACAATTGTAAAAATGCAATTCTGGATTTTATGATTTTTATTGCACTTTTAAAAACATAATTTTCTACATTAAACAATTTTTTCCTGAATGTTAATTTAGAAAAAAAATAATTATAAATATACACATCCTAATCATTTTCCATTAGGCATCATTATTTTTACTCTCTTTGTTATTACATCATTCAGTATGAATAACTTTTGATAAAGAGGACTATACAATGACCACTATTTATTTAGACTACCCATGAGTTTTTAGAATACCTATAAAATTTCAAATCAACGATTAGTAAATCTTTCTCACTTTCAGCGAAATCCCCTATCCAAAAGGCGTCCAACGCGACATTAGTTAGATTAAACAGTAGTAGGCGGTTAATGCGCTATATTCGCTTACACTTTGAGAGTGGCCTTGGGGGACCAGTGATGGAAACGCGAGGGCCCGGTCGGATACGAGGACGAGTGGATCCACTTGTTGGCTCGATGACCGCCGATGAAAGGCGGTGGAGATGGGCCGCCAAGGAAATGGGGTGGCATTACGTTGTACCAAGGCTGGTTCATCGGATGAGGCCCATAGCCCATGAACGAGTGACTGAACCACGAGCGATTACGATTCAGATGCAGCCTTGGGCTGTTCAAGTTGCGTCGCTTGTTAGAGCCATTGTTGCTACTGTTGTTGTTGCTACTGCTGTTATTACTGTTGTTGCTGTTACTGCTGTTGTTGCTAGTATTGTTATTGTTGTTGCTACTGTTATTGTTGTTGTTAGTGTTGGTGTTTGTGTTATTTGAATTTGTTTGATTGTGGTTAGCCGAACTCAGTGGTTTTGATTTTTGCTGTGAATTTGTAGTGGCGGGAGTAGAAGCAGGTTTCTGAAAAATGAAAATTAGTTAAAACATTTAATTAGGTGAGGAGTGTATAATGTTTTGTATATTAACTCAGAGCTGGACTTTAATCTATAAGTTTCGTAATTACGAAACCAAACACTTTTAAGTGTGCATTTTAAGTACTTGAGAAAAAGATTCATGCAAAATAATACATAAATTTTACCTATGTACATTTAACGACTATAAATTTATCAATAAAAAAAAATTTATTTCTTTCAAGAATATAATACCAGAATAATCCATTCTATCTATTTGAATAATAGTACTTGTAATTGACAAATTGATTTTTCATAAGATTCTTTTCATGTATGAATATATATGAATATGAATATATATATATAACTACTTATTTTTAAATATTGTATCTTATATATTTAGTTTTTAGTTTTTAAGTATCTATGTATGCCGGACCAGCGAACAGGAATTTGTTTTCTTCTGCTGGATTACCTTTTGTAATGTAATGTACTTACTCTGGTTAAATAAATAAATAAATATATTATATAAAAGGACTATAGTCTATATATGGTAAAGTAAATAAAAAAAAAAAAAAATATACATGCAATTCATTGACAGTGCAAACAAATGCAGAGGTAGCATTCAAAGTATCATAAATATGTATTATGTATAAAAAAATTTGTAATTGTTGTAATAATTTTGAAAAGTTAAATTTTCTAAAGCATTACCTCATCATTCACCTGTTTCTCTTCCTTTCCTATTTTTTCAATGTGCTGTGTTATAAGAGGTACTATATTTTCTTTATCGTCAAATGAAGCTAATGTACAATATGAGCCTTTACTCTCTCCGAATCGGCAACACACTTCTTTAGGATCAACCCACAGGGTTAACTCAACTGGCAGTGACAGGTCCTCATATCGAACACCTGCAGCATTCGCAGCTCTTTCAATTGTAGCGTCTCTTCGATTATGCCCATTAACACGTATACAACGATATCCTTGACCTTTAGAAAAATAATTGTAATTAGTACTATATATTTCAAAATTATATTTGTAAGAAAAAAACATATATGTCAAAAGAAATTTAAATTTTTTATTTTTTATTATTCATGATTCTGATAATTGAAAAACTCATTTGATTTCAAAAGAAACAGTAAACTTTAAACCTAATATTAACATAGAAGCTACTGCAAGATTACAAAGAAATATATAAAATTACATAAGCTCAAATTCATAGTATATTACATAGTATAGTATTTGAACATGATAATTTTCAACTTTTTTTAATTTATGGTTGTAGAAAATAGAACCGAATAGGACATATATGATAGGTAGATGTTAAATCAGTTTATTTTTCACTAAATTTTACCTATTTGCATTTGAAGAATTATAATGTCTATTTTATATATTGTCACGTATGATAACTAAGTGTCCTATGTAACAATATATATATATATATATATACTTTTGATGAAATTTAATTGGTTTCAATAAATAGCATTAGACTGAGCAATAGAAAAACTAATATAATAATGTTAGTTTTGAAACTTTTAACACAGGCATGTTAAGTAAACAAAGTCAAGGTACAACTACAGACAAAAAAGGATGAATAATATTAGATGATATAATTTTCTGAAGGAAATAACTAAACTTAAATTGTTACAAATTTATAATTTATGTAAGTATTATGAGTGCAAAAAACAGAATATTACCTTTGAAAGGTTTATCAGGAAACCAATGATTTTTGAAGCGTTCCATCAATAATTCAACTAGTCGTTGTTGAAAGCAGTCTAGCTGATCAGGACTAAATTTTTCGTTTTTTTCTATCAGCTGTACTAAAAACAGCACCGCCGCTGTAATCTCGTTGCGCATATTGTCCGTGTTTCCTGGCTAGCTTATGTTTCAATAAATTGTCACGGTTAAAGTACCCTAAGACAATTCTTTTTGAGATGATTTTATCTTCAAGCCAAGCTGATTTGGAGCACATAGAGCTCTCGCGCTTCTGTACAGCTTTCGTCGAGTCTATTAAGTGATACAGTGCAAATGTACTATGTTCTATTTGATATAATGATATGCGTTCCACTTTGATCGACGGGGACAAATAAAATTTGTTGGTGCTTCTTTTTGCAAGGGTGATGAAACTGTCTGTAATAATGAAATTATATGTTTTTAAAGAATTAATCATAGCAAATGCATTAATAACAAATCACTTTACTGACTTTCAACTAGTTCACAATTTTTTTTTATTTATAGTTAGTTTAATTTGTTAAAAGTCTATATACCCATGTTTAAAAAGTCTCAAACAACTCTAGGAGTATTCAAAAGAACTATTAGAAGCGATTTAGAATTTATATGTTTTTAATAATAAAAACTTACAAATATGTTAATGAAATTTTACTTTCATCTTTGTAACTTTTAAAAGTACAAAAAATGTTAGGTCTGTAAATGTACACAAGATCCAATATATTTCTTACTGTATTGTTATAGAATCCAGCTTGTGTTTATAGGTGTAGATATACATACTGCATTTTTATATATGAATCTATTTTTCTACCAGCTGTTGTAACATAAAAATCCTGGACTTTTATCATATTAAAATTCCACATAAAAAATTATTTATATTTTGTAATCAAATACTACTTTTTCATAGAATTATTTGAACATCAAATTATCATAATTTTTGGTACATGTAAATAAAAATTGTATTTGTACTCTTATTTCCAATGTATACAAATTAAATAATTTTTTTAAGTTATTTTTATTCACAACAACTTCATGAGAAACTACAAACTATAATCTACATTTAACTTATAGTAGGACTTTCACTTTAAACTGGACTTTAAATCACAAAAATCTTTGTATTGAAATATGCAGTGTTCCACTATCATTTAACAAACGAAAGCACTCATAACAATGCATACATCCAAGCACTCAAAATTCAAACAAAAACTACAGAATATACAGGGAAAAAGATTCCAATATGTTGATCCAAGAACTACAAAAGTAAACCAGAAAACGAATTTGCATCATTTGCCCCGAGATCAACCCTATTACGTACGACATGTAGGCACTTCCAAATGGCGAAATATTAATAAACACAAAAACCATCGCCAACAATATGTTGATTTCCCCTTAATGAGGTTATACAGTCGAGAGAGCGAATAAGCGCAAGAAAGAGAGAGACAGACCGAGACGAGGTTATGGAGGAATTCATTATCCGTCGAAGAAATGTTTCACTCACCCACACGAGGAGTCCCAAGTTACTTAGAAGCCACGCGCGCACTTTGCAAAAAAGATCGCAAATATCGTCGAACGTGGAGTAAAAGGGAAAGGGCCGCCGAATTAACAGCTTTAGTAGAGGGACGCTAGGGAGAAAGGAGCAGAAAGAAAAAAAGCAATAGGCACGCATAACAATTTCGCCAGCTCATTCTGTCCTCTCCTCGGTACCAAGACGTGCCTTGCTCTCTCTTTCTCGGCGTTATATGCGTGTTTCCCTCGACCGCGGCACGGAAAATAACGGAGCACTGTCTCGCACAAGTCTCGCTAACTGTTTAAGGGGCATTTCGGGCGTAAATTTTGATTTTGGTAAGCCTACGTTTTGAAGGGGTGAATGAAGAGACGGAAAATTTTTGATGGTAACAAAAAGAGGAAACCACTACGTCCCCGTCCTCGTTAAATAGACGCACTACTACTGCTCTCTGGACAGTTCTTGCGAACTCTCGAGCCGAGAGCGGAGAAAGACTATAGAGACTAGAGAGAGAGAAAAAGCGAGATAGCTATATATTGTGAAAGAGCAAGAGAGACAGACGAGCTAACACGTGTTACGTACGTCGTACGATATGGTCGCAGAACCAACGCGCCGACGTAGATCAGCGACTCGACTATAAGTACTTAAGACGATGCCGGAGTCGCCTGTTTTACTGACATTAGGTTTTTCAAACTTTTCTCTTTAACAAATTAACCAATTCACTTGAAACTTTTAGAGATGATAGAATGATCATAAATAGAACGCGCTCAGCCCAGAAATTTCCAAAAACTAAAATAATATAGAAGCTAGAGAAGAAAATACCAAATTTTTACTGATTTCAATTCAATCCTAGAGATGGCATGATTCTGACTTTGCAATTATA
>UELV01101234.1:0-32585 GCA_900490015.1 Megastigmus stigmatizans
AAATCAGTATCACCATTCGAAAGAACAGCTCAAAATACGTTGGATATGATCTTTTTCAAATTTTTTCAAACCATTTTTTTAGTTGAAAACGGGCCTTGAAAAAGATATTGAAAATTCGGGGTCTTGGTCGTTAATGGGTTAAAATAAGCTACCACTTTTGTATCTTTCATACAATTTAATTGTTTATAAAGAATCGATGGTTTTTTAAAAGTATTTCTCATCGATTCATTAAATCATTATTAATTGTTTTATAATAATTCTGTGTTTTAGTGGGATTTAGTATGCGATAGAGAGCAGCTTGCCAATTTCGCCCAGTCGTGCACAATGTTTGGCATTTTAGTAGGCAATATGATTTTTAGCGCAATGTCAGATAGGTGAGATTAAATTTCAACCTATATCCACATCATTTGTAACAATTATCATTTATTTTTGCATATTCGTTTTTTATTACATACATGCGATTAATTGCATATACGTTTGATTTGATCTATCCATCTTGTGGTTTTAGAATCGGGCGAAAAATTCCTCTGATGATTGCGATAGTATTGCAATCTGTTACTGGATTATTGACTGTGTTTTCGCCTTGGTACGAACTGTTCTTGACATTTAAATTTATTTCTGCCGTTGCTACTGGCGGCACTATGCTTGTTAGTTTTGTTTTGCGTAAGTTTCTTTTTTTTTTAATTTATTTGTTTCTTATTTTATTCTTGATAAAGATGTTTATGAATATATCTTTATTTTAGTTATGGAAATAGTGGGACCAAAATGGCGATCAACATTGTCAGTTCTATTCCACCTGCCTTTTTTGCTTGGTTTCCTATTAAATCCATTAGTGTCTTACCTAACGAGGACTTGGTATGGGTTCCAAATGGCTGTATCGATACCACCGATTTTCTTACTCTCTTATTATTGGTAAGTGTAAGACATGCATTTTTTCCAGGTTCTCAATCAAAGAGTCATTATAAATAAAACGGTTCAGGATATTGCTCGTTACAAATGGATACAGAGATACCGCCGTTAATGAAAAGTGCGTAGCTCGCGTAATACTTGCAATATTAACTTCAGCAGCAAACTTATAGCAGCTTAATTATTTAGTATTGCTGTAACTTCACTTGATTAAATTGAAGTTACAGCAATACGAAACTAATTAAGTCAATTCATTGAAGAATTAATTATAAATTTACTTCAATTTAAGAAAGTACATAAATACCTAACGTGCCTTTTCTTAGACTAGTTTAATGAGGAAACGTATGGCAAGCGTAAGATATGGTATGTTACTGTACTAACGCAATCGTCAACAAGGACGAAAAAGAAAAAAAGAATCTAGTTGCTCCGAAGGAAACAATTAATCGATTAAAGACACCGCGAATAAACGATCCGCATCTTGAGTCATTGACTCGCGGTGCTTTTTCTTTGAGATACATATATGCCATTGCAAATTGAGTCGCGCCAATTACCGCTAACTCTTATTCTTCTATAATATAAGCGTACACGTTTGCTCTGTATATGGGGATTCGCGCTCTAACTTATAACCCTGGTCATTATTTTTTATAAACCTCCAAGTCGTTGCACCACACAACCAGTGGGTCACGGGGTCATTAACGCATTGTATATATATATATATATATTATACCCATACCTATATACGCGTGAAAACATCATGCCTTAACGACATGCTGTTGTAAGTACTTAATGTTATTTCTCTTGCACAATAATCTTTTCCTCATGACCACTTGAAAAAAATTATTTCTAATTAATGCTCGTTATCTTTAACGTAATTGCATTTGAAAATTTTTACGATCTATAAAGAAACAGACTGTTTGAATGGTCTTATAAATAAGCACAAATTTAACGATGCCATATAAACAATACGTATGTACTAAAACTGATTGGCTTTGGAAAACATGTTTTCTAGAATATCGAGGCAGAGTAGATCTGTATCGCTGTAGTGTATATATTAGCATTGGAAAAGTATCCGCTTGGAATAGTAGATATTAAAATTGATCTTGACGGATTTATGATCGCGTTTCAGAAAAAGTACTCTGGAACTCTGTGATTTTATTTCAAATGAAAAATAAAAATACTAAAATGTTTCGCGTAAAATTAGGATCGTTCCAGAGTCACCGAGATGGTTACTAGCGGTCGGCAGGACAGAAGAAGCAAGAGCTGTGCTGACGAAAGCCGCTGCAAAGAACAAAATCTCCGTGGCTAATGTGACGACTGCGATTGAGACTCACAACAGTCAGACGAAAGCGCAAACGGAGCAGGAAAACAAATACAATATAACGCACTTATTCCGTACGCCAAATCTACGTCTCAAAACAATTTGCGTATGTGTCAATTGGTTCGTGTGTGGCGTCTGCTTCTTCGGATTGGCACAGTACATGGGCCAACTGGATGGAAACATCTTTTTCAACACTGCTGTTTCAGGTAATGATATTATTCGATTTATTTTTCGATTAACTGACACGGGCCAATTCTTCATTACTATAGGTCATATAATAATAATAATTACACTGAAAAAACGAAATAACACTGGCGCAATTTACATCAGAACCATAATTTTAGTAAATGGTATAAAATTTTATGAATTAAGAATTGTAAAGCTACAGTATTCTAAATATGCTTAAATTCGTATAATTTTTATATTTTTTATCTACATATGGACATTATTTTATGTCTTTATTACACCCTAAAATCTCTTAAGTTAATATTAATGATTACATGCTGGTATCCTATCTAATCTTATGCTCGCCAAAATTTTATATGCTTTATTATTCATTTATCAAAATTGAATAACTTTGTCGTAGCAAAAGACTCAGCTTTTTCGTAATTTTTTCACTAATTATAGAGAACGTAATAGGTAGGTATTAAGTTACCTTTTATCGTTAAATTATTTCAATGTTTCATTCCTAAAAAAATTTCAACTTGGACACTCTTTCAATCGTATTTCCATAAATGCAATGTACTAATTTCACACGAATTTTTCCATCAAATAATTTCTTATATTGTTATATTGTTCAGATTGGACTAGCTTTCAATTATATAGTGTCTAGTTCTTAGAACCAGAGATGATAGTGAATATTCTATGTATTAAAAAAAAAACTGGCTAAAAACTGGCTAGAAACACCTACTTATACATTTATACGAGCGTAAATTCGCGAAAAAAGTTCGCAAGGATGCCAAGCAGCTTGCGGTTGATCGTTACTTTCTAATATGTCTTAGCGGCCGTCGAACTGCCGGGGACGGTGATTGTCCTGTGCCTGATCTCGAGGGTATCTCGTCTTCGAATCCTGATTGGAGGCAGCACAGTCTCCGGGGTCATGCTTCTCCTGCTCATGCTCTTCGAGAATCCGACGATACGAGTGACTCTGGCGACGATCGGCATTGCCGGAATGTCCATATCCTTCCCTACTGTCTACCTCTACAGCAGCGAAGTCTTCCCTACCGTCGTGAGAAATGTGGGCATTGGTGCCGGTAGCATTTGTGCGCGGATCGGCAGTATGCTTGCGCCCTACATCGCCACTATGGTATTTCAAATGAGATTAGTTAAGAGCCGTAAAATAGGACTCGAGTTGCCGATCTAATGATATCTTATCTAATTTTATTCTTTTCTTTTTACTAAGGGGAGGGAATAACAAAGATTTATTAGAAAATCCTTTTTTTGTGATTTAAATTAAAAACGCGTGAAATTGGTCAGGTGAAAGCGTGTCACTCTTTGTAATCCACTATCGTGAATGTTCAGAGAAAATAGGATCGGTAAGCTCTAAAATTTCGAAATTGGAAAAAAATGTTATAAAATTTCAAAATCTTACAATACAGGAGATGATAATAATTTCTCTAGAGTACTGTGACAAAATACAATTTCGTTATGAAAATATATATTCTCTACATCAGTTGTTATTAATTTTTTTCTTTTTTCTGGACTGATTAGGGACAAATACAGCCATGGTTACCGCCACTCTTATTTGGTATTGGCCCAATAATTGGGGCTGGCCTTTGTTTACTACTGCCAGAAACTATGAATTGTGATCTTCCAGAAACGATAGAAGATGGAGAAAATTTTGGAAAGTGAGTTATGGATTTTAGCTTTCAGAATTAATTTAATAATTTATTAGTATGCGTTTATTGAAATGTTATATATTATTTGCAGGAAAAAATCGAGGAACAGCACCGCCTGAAGATTAGCGCAAATGAACAATTTTTTTATACATTTCTATGAGATAATAAATGTTACGTTAATTTTAATAGAATCTATTGTGAAATATTATCGATAAGAACTACTGTTAGAGACTGACACTATTTTCATAAATCATTTGTTGCACCACATATTGTCTGTATAGGTAGTATTCAATATTTAAATTTATTTATTCATAATTCATTCTGAAATATAGTTGCAGGATATATAAGTTTCATTATCATAACACATTCGCAAATTGAAATCACATATTTCGGATCAACGTTATACGCATTTATTACAATAGCATTAATGTTTATCAAAAATAAATAGACAATTTATGATATATTCTATATAAATTTTTATTACATATATAATTTAATGTAAAATACACACACATATAATCCAGTCTTTGTACAGCATTTTTAAAACATTATAAATTTTATAATCGACTCATCAATATATTTTATACTTAAATATATAGTCACATACAACGATATATATGTATAGCGTACGTATCAATTCACACATAATGAAATCTCAAAATATTTTATTTTCAAAACTGGTCTTCTTTGACGAATTTATTTTAATTTTGAATTCTACTTGTACAATTTATTTTATAAAAATATGCACTATAATTAAATAAAACGAAAATAGTTGAGTCTGCATCTCGCGCGAGTATTGATATCACATCACATGCGTGAAAAAGTATTCGGCTTTTTCGAAAATTCATGTCTTCCGAATTTCTTCTGAAGAATAGCGTGTAGTTCTATGTGGTTGTCTGACCTAGATAAAGGACTCTGCTCGGCAAACAATTCACCACTCCATTAGTCCGTTTGTGAACTGCATCGAACACTTGATTTCCATACTTCATGGTGGTGCTAAAAGATCCTAACCATGAGGATACAATACTTTTGGACGGTGTTTTCTCCACGACTGGGTGCCCTGAAATTCAAATAAATTTTTAATAACAAATAGCATAAAATCTTTATGAAAGAAAGATTTGAAGAATCATATGCAATTTCTCGATTATAAAATGAAAATAAATTGTGTTGTATCAATTATCACAGTCACATAAAATTATCAAACTATTTTGTTCCTGAGATCTGAGTAGGCTGTTCTTATATGTATTGCGAATCACTGAATATACACATGGCCTTGAAATTGGTTGATCATTTGATCATGTCACAATTTTCACATATCTTAAACGACAAAGATAAATTTTTTCTTATAATTTTCATAGGTCGTATTACATAGTACTTATCGCCCCTTCAAAGTTCATATTGAATCGCCCACGTACGATTTTTGTTTCAGAGATATGATACTTTAAAGCTTTTATAATTTTGTGCGCCTGTGTTATTAAGTGAAAATCAACGAAGTGTTAGGCAACTTTAAAATTATGTTAGTTTTAAACTACAAAGATATGTTTGTATAGTACGCTTCAATAGAAAAGATTTATATCACCCATAATGATTGCAAAAAATGAATCATTTTAAGTGCGGTTTTTAGAATGATTGAGTACATCTATTAGTGATAATAAAAAACATGACGAAAGCAAGAGTCCATTACTTTAATACTGAATAAATTAATCAAACAAATTAGCATAGATTATTATACAGAGATACTTTTAATTGATCTACACCCGATATAATCTTGATTACTATAAGAAGTAATTGGTTCGTATAACGAATCTTTGTGTCATGTGTGCGAAGGAAAAATCAATATAAATACTAAGATAGCATCATCGTGCTCCATTAATGATATCCTTTGCGGTGAGTTTCTTTGATCGGCAATGTAAGAAAATGTAATATGCTTCATTTGTATAGTACAACCTTTATACTTACGATAGTCTAAAAAGAGCTTTTTATTATTTTGTAAATAAAGAGTTATTTATAAGCAACGTAAATGAATAAATCAAGTACTTAATGAACGTTTCTAGTAAACTAAAAGGTTTTATTTTAGAAAGTAAATATTATCTATTTAATATGTTACCACTTAATGATATGAGACTTACCCACAAGAAACTTAATTATTGATTCATTCACTGAATCTGGCTTTTCTTGGTGCGGAAAGTGGCCAGCTCCTGTTACAACTTTAACGTTGAATTTTTCTACATATTCGGAACTCTGTACAATGCTTTCCAAAGAAACAGATGGATCTGCATTTCCAACTATTAAAAGTATTCTCGTTGCAATCTGTTGATTGTTGCTCGTGCCTAATCGTACGTAAGGCAGGTTTCGATAATAATTGATTGGTCCTGTCCAATCCTCTAAAGGTTTGTAATGAAATTGTTATTATGAACAAAAATGAAATGTGTGTGAGAAAATTCAAATAATATAATAAATTATAAAGTCTACGACATACTAACCTTTTCTACTAAAAGCGTATTTATAAGCTTCTACGTAATCATTTTTATTTTCACGCTCTTTTATAGGAAGATGTTTAAATGTATCATTGATGATTGAAAGATCCTCTTTTAAAACATCAATTTCTGGTAAAAAAGGTAATCTGCTAAAATGCATCCATCTGAAAATGATGAAAGTGTATATTAGCAAAGTAAATAATTAACTTACAAATATTTACAGAGTAAAAAATGAAATCGAAATTTATTTTTTTCCGTTTGTTTAATTTATTGTTCATTGACAAGAAACCGCGCTTCCCTTTTTAACAAATGACGTTTGTTACTTTTCTGGGACAACTGCATGTGCATGCATGCATAAGAATGACTATTAAAACGTAGAATAAGTGGAATGTAGATTTATAAAAATAAAAAAAATTACAAAAATTATTTTGTAAGGGTTATACTTGAATCTTATAATTTAGCATTAAAATACTTACACGTGACTAAAAACAGTCTCACCAGACAGACCATTCCAATAAATATTGGGATGTGGACTAGAAATAGCAATAAATTTAGACACTACATCATCGTGTATTGCAGTCATGTACCATCCTAAAAGCCCGCCCAAATCGTGACCTATTATACAGCAGCTTTTCGCTCCCAATGCAAAAATGAATTGCTTCAATTCATCGATCAAAATTTCAATCTTATAGGAACGAGTATTTAATGGTTTATCACTGTCGCCAAATCCTTTTAAGTCAAGTGCTACGACTCTGTAAAAAATTTGTCAATTATAATTCCTGTTTAAAGTCAGAATACTCATATAATTATTTTTCATTCAATTATGTTCCCATTTAATAATAAAGTCGTGATTTGTTACTATCAACGATTGTTTCCAGAATTATACCTGTAATGCTCCGAAAGAACTGGAAATTGTTCTCTCCATGACAGCCAGCAGTCCGGAAAACCGTGTAGAAGTAAAAGTAACGGTTTTTCTTTGTCACCTGCTTCCACATAATGGAACTTTATTCCCTGCAACATAAGCATATTTTTTAATTTTAATTAATAAAAAAAATTAATGAAAAGGATTTAAGAAGAAGTTTCCTAGTGAAAGAATATATCGTATAGTAGAGTAGGGTCAAAAAAACCTCTAAAAAACCGATTTCCTTTGTCCTATCTGTGTGTTCATTACACTTTACACTGGCGTTTTTTGGCCGTATTGATATTTTATCATTGATGTTGAATACATTGAAATTCTTTTTATTAATTTGATTTTATAATCAAACTTAAATTGAAAATATCAATGTTTTCGCGTATGAAATTTATTTCTCAATTCTCCTTAATAAGTAAATGAATATTACACAAAATTAACTAATTTGACTTATAAGCACTGTGCAATAAGAACAACATAAGCAGCTGTTGTCCGGACAAATATTTTAAGACATTTTTAAGCATTTGTTTTAGCCGCTTTGATGGTATTGTTGAAAAGTACGCTGCAGATAAAACTTTTAATTTTAACTTTTTCTTTTTATTATCAATTTATACATTTTAAGGTCTACTGAACAATAGATTAGATTGTATTTTAATAATATGTTTGCACATATTCGCAATTGTTGCACAAAATAATTTAATAATCTTCATTAATGCAGTAAGTTTTTAATAACAAATAGCTTTTCAAATGTTTGTTGAAAGGAAGTACAATTACCTCCGAATGCATAAACTGATAATATTGAAAATACATGAGGCGTGGAAGCGTCATCATCGTTCGATGCTCGATAACACGTCCAAATTTAGTGTACATATGAGTTACAGTATAGTCCTCTTATCGGAGGTCAAATTCAAGTAGGTATCTGTATGTTTTGTCAGAGAATTTTTTTTTTTGATTTAGCAGGTTGTTTTAATTGTCAACGTTTACTTATTCAAAACTTGATCGCGCTTTTATTATGATACAGTTCTTCCCATATTTTTAGAATATAAAGTAAACTGTAAGAGTTCTATTATTTTTAATATAAATAAACATTTTAAAGATTAAATTACCTTAAGCTTAACGTAGGAATGCTTTCCAAACGTATTATCGACCAAACAAGCTGGCGGTTTATCCCTGAGCTGCTGCATGAAGAATTGTTTTGGATTCCAGGCCCATTTCATCAGACGCCGCAGAACCAGATACCATCCATAAACAAAAGCTAGGATGTACAGCTTGATCTTCTCCCACATGGACACGTGCACGATCTTCATGCTCATCGCTCTCGTCTTTTAACGTTTTCGAGTTGAACGCCGCGACGTTTAAAGTTCACTAGAAATTCGAATCACGCTATTAGCGCCGGTCATTGCTTTGTCCAGATATCAAGTTTCGGATCGCGCGAGTCGTTGCGCTCTAGCTTATGAAACTCACACTTAATGGCATCGTTGCAAAGGATCGCGCAGCGCATAGAACCGACTTGACCACGCTGGTGTAACAAGGAAAATCCTACAAATATGTTATCAGGAAAAAAATACAAATCTTACATAATCTCTGTACTCGAGCACGTATTCAACCTCTGATCGGTATTTATCAGTTATACACATTGCTCACTTTGGTCTATATAACTACGATCCACCATCGCCGGCTGACAATCGATTCTTTCAGCAATCAGCGATTGCATTAACATTTAAAAATCATCGACTTAGTTTAATTCGTTACACATAAACTGTTTCCATTTAACTATCCGTGCGATGCGATTGAAAAATAACAAGCTCCGAACGTCTACTGCTTCTGCTGCTGCTGCTGCTGCTACTACTGCCACAGTCATTAAGAAATACGTGATCGGTGCCTCGTAGACTGACGCGCTTATACATCTGTCTATAGATATAATGCCCCGGAGTTTTGACTGGGACGCGTTACTGGCTCCGACTCAAATCCGAGTTTCGTCTCTCTCTCTCTCTCTCTCTCTCTCTCTCTCTCTCTCTCTATCTCTATACTATACTCTGCAGCCTCTCACGCAGTCGTCGATGGGAAAAAGAGAAGGACGAAGCGAGCTTGACGCAGAGAAGAGTATATAAGCAGTCTCACGCGCTGCGGACGGAGCGCTCACAGAGTTTTTATTCGATTCGAACGATAGCGTCCCATTTTTTTATTCTCCAGACAGTATATAAGTCCAAGTTCTCGTCTTATCGCTGAGGTGCGCGAGTTAACGATAAAGATTTCGCGATCCATTGCAGAGATCTATATAATCTCTGCGTTATTATCGAGCGTTTTTGCTAAATAAAAGATAAACGATTAATATTTTATAAAATGTCAGTCGCAAGACAAGTAAAATTTACTTACCGGATGTAATCAAAGTTTGGGTTCATTATATATGTGAATCGGATGACGACACTGTAATTTTGCTAAGTTACTTTTGTGAACACTATGTTGTTGAGCGCGCACACGAAACGCAATCGCGTTATTTTTTGAGAAACTTTGATTTATGCTCGATAAGTAGGAGGACTGGATTGGGAGCCATGTGACTTTGTCATCGCTCTCTCTCCCTCTCGAAATGACGTCATAGGCTCTTTCAGTGGATCAGCTTACGTATAATAGTCGCGTATGACAGTTCTAGGGGACTACGTGACATTTTGGAGCAAGCATTTGTTGGCACTTTTATAGACGAGCCTGTATTTCCAGACATATACTGATGCTTCATCTGTTCTGAATCATTTTGATTTTATTATGCTGTGTACCTATCAGCGTTCCTCGGTGACTTTTATCAAGCGATTGCGGTTTTTTTCTTGTTTCCTAAACAATTTTTTGAAATATGTTTTCATTATATTCAAACGTTTGCTTAAATGAAAATGTTGATTAAACGTTCACTTGAATGAAAATATTAAATCATTTAAGTGATTTAATATTAATAGATCAAGTGAAGTTGATCATGATTGTAAGATACTTTAGTTTTAAATAGGATAATACAAAGTAAGAAATATAAATATTAATTAACCAGAACGTGTTTTTGATGCAATAATTGCATAACTTTTAAAACTTTACGAAATTGCTCAGTAGAAGGCTGGGTAAGTGAAGCTCTCTTTTTACAGGAAAATAATGTGTATGTAATCTGTGGTGTAATATTAAGAATATCGAGCCTAAAAATTTTTGGCTGCTTTTAACAAATTTAAAATGTCTATCAACATCTGATATATTTCAAATTTAAGAGAAAATAATAAGCATTGTTTTATTATCTTATCTTAACAGTTGGGATAAGTTGAGATTTAAAAAATCAATATTTGTTTTGAAGAAAAATTTTTTGTTTATTTTCAATAATACAGTAAAAATATATTATAAATCATGATTAATATACTTTTTTAAAGAAATTTTCTTATTTGTATTCAATGAACTGTGATGTATTTTTATTTAAACAATGTAAATGTACAAACACTTAGAAAATATATGATTTACAGTAATTAAATACGGTTTATTTTTAGCAAAATATTAAAACACAAAAAAAGGCAAAGTAAATATTTGCTCATTCGAGATACCTGAAATTTCAAAATAATTATCAGGCATTCAATTGAACCTGCGTATCTTACCCACGGGTCGCGCGGGCTGTACAAGAAGGGGGAGCATGGAGAGAGACGCTCCTGGAAAATTTCATAGCCATTCTGACGGCGGGGGATAGGATACGATTTTCGGCGATATTCACACTATATCCTTCAATATTCTAAGCATTTGTTTTCCTCGCACTCTCATTCTTTCTATTAGCCGAAAATCAGCATCGATTTTCTCGAGCCGCAATTTATTCGACAGCCGAATTTCAAACCCGGATAGTCAGCTCTACACAATCATAAGCAAACAATATTTTTTTAATTATTATAACGAATATGTAAATGTATTTTTAATCTTTTACAACATGTGAGTAACCATGGCAGCATTAAACTGTCAACTACGGAGTTACCAGCCTGCACAATTAAAATCACAACATTGCGATGCTCCAAAAATAATTAAAATGTGTATAATAAATTGTGCATGTATATGTGTAATTACAAATACATATGTGTTAGTATCAAATGACTGTTCCGCGGTTTGGAGTACTTCATACAGTTACTTTACTAAGAAATTGATTTACTAATATATTTTGTAAATTAATTTTGTAAACCTAGATAAAACAGACATCTCGATCTCACATATTGATGCGCTATCAGCTATTGGTAACACATCTCGTATTTGTATATATCATCTTTAGTCGGTAAGGTAGATTTCAAAATATCGGCTACAAACATCATGATTTATAGTTTACATAATTTAAATATTAATAATTTTTTTTAACAAAAATATTAATAATATTTAAAAAAAATAAAATGTGGTCGTTTGTTTATAAAAAAATAATAAAAAACATGGCAGCGGTGGGATTCGAACCCACGCCTCCGAAGAGACTGGTGCCTTAAACCAGCGCCTTAGACCGCTCGGCCACGCTACCCTGATGCTCGACTTTTGTATAATGCCATAGAATACCCACATAAAGTGTTATGACCAATTTACTTATTCTTAAAATAGTTACGAAAGTTTTGAGTTATGATAAATTACTGAAAACATTTTAAAACAATAGTCTGCGATTAAAAAATATTCCATAAACATAGGTTATACCACAGAATATAAATTTTTCTTATGTATATAATTATTTTAAAATTTTTTTTTATTAGGTAATGAAATAAAGTGAATACTTAATCAATAGTCTCATCTTCGAATACAACATTGGAGTACGTACGTGTGTCACATAACAATTCCCTGATTAATGTCTGCCAGTTGTAATTATGCTAGGAGATATTAATGCTAAAGACAGGAATCAATTAAAGAGCTGGTTGTCTAAAAATCAGTAACTCCAATAATCAGTTTTATTTTCATTATGATAACATTCTTATATAAATAATCAATGTTGACACAAATGTTCCAATTGCTGCTCGCTTAGGGCTCATTTCTACTCACATAGTATTGCTTCTGTTATAGCTGGAGTTGTAGTTACTTATGGCCTTATACACCATACTTTTTAATTGATTAAAGGAGGAAGCCAAAGAATGCGTAGAAAATAAATAAACCTAGATAAACGTACAAAATTTTTTTATTCTTTAGAGCTGATCAAAATATTAATATTGGAATAAAATTTAATCGGGGAAAATGCGTGGAAATATAAAAAAAAATCCAAGTCAATTTTGTTAAAATGAGTGAAAAACTCAAGATTTTATCCGACATCTAGTATTAAAAATTATAAAAAATCACTTTTTTTATATTTTCCACTTCATAGAGAAGACATTTTTTCTTCAAATACTTCAGAGTTTAAGGATTTTTTGTGCTGATGTCGATTTTATAGGATTCATGCCAAGTTTGGCCATGGGCCGCTACCGGCGTCCTCCTTTGCGAATGTTTTAATAGTTTAGAAATACCTTTGGCATTTGTAATTGGGATATTCACCTGATGCAAGTTAATAAAGATTATACCAAATTTATAATTAGTCAAACTAACAAATTCTTCAATATTAGATACTGTAATAAAAAAATGGTAGTAATAAAAAAAGAAACGTGGTTTTTCTAACTAATAACAATGTTGGTCAGACTAACTATTTGGCAAGAGATGTCAAGATTTTTTTGCTATGCGGAAGTTATATATTCAAGCGTGCACGAATACTTAGCAAGTTTTTTTTTATATAATTTTTTGACGTTTTGGAAAAACATTGTAGAAACAATGTATGTATAGGTAGGAAAACGAATTATAAAAAATTCGACATGAAGCAGAAATGTTAAGTAACTTGTCACTGACGAGTATTGGTACGGAATGGCTGAATAGTATTAAAATAGTAAAGATTTACGTGCATTTTTTTATATTCAGTGCTGCAAATTAGTTTGTTCAATAAAAATTACACAAGGAAAAAAAATTGGTTGGGGAATCATATGTTTAATGTCAATTTTGATGCAATCAAGGCAATTGTTTTACAAACTAAACAGTTTCATTAGATTGCTGCACCATATTTAACCAAGTCATTCGCTGGAGTAACCAACCATTTTTTCCGTGCATTTTATATTTTTACTATTACAGAAAATATAGACGTGAGGCGAAAAATGCGGCTAAATAAGTGACTAATTACCTCCAACGTTCTCTTACATTAATTTGATAAAAAATCGGATTATTAATTAATTTTAAAGTGTTAATTTTTGTTTCAATTTTTATTTTAGTTATTTTGATCACAGAATTTTATTTTGTTGAATATAATTTATAGACTATTTGATGCATGTATTATTTAGAATATTTTTAATTTTCTTATAATAGTACTAAGAGTTCGCTCGCGATTCCTGTCGATTAAACACCTACTTTTAGCTCGCGTCAAAACCATCAGTGATAAACATTTAATTGTTCTTAATTTTTATAAACTTTTATATAGATAATTGCATTTTCTGCTTCATGCACATGCTGCATGGGATGGGTCAAATTATTTTTCAACGCATTCGTTTATTTATTTTTGAAATAAGTTCTGACAATTTATGACTCTGACTTGTGAAACGAACACCGTCCACTTATATAAGCTTGATAAGGGGAGCAACATAGTAGGAAGACGCTTCCGAAACGTCGCAAAGATAATAAATTCGTTAGATCAATAAATTCCTTTCCTATTATTTACACACACATATATATATAATTTATATACAATAAACTTTGAATCAGATTTTTTCACAATGCCTATCACGCTGTAAAAAAAATCTAATATCTTCATTAGGCAATGCTGTTACGTAAATGACAACGCGAGTTCTATAACAATAGCTTTCTAATCTAAAAAGAGTGTTCAATCTCCATTTTCTCTCGTCGTCAAATCGCCCATCTGTGCGCGGAAGACGAAAGCTTCTAGGCCCAGAGTTATACAGCATGTGTTGTGGGCGTAGTGTCTACTGTGCAATGCGTAGGGGTTAAACAAAGGAAGACGGGCGGAGCCTCTTCGATCGCAAATCGCGCATGCGTTTTTGTCGAAAAGCGATTTCCCTGGTGCGCACACATTTTCCTCTGTTTTGAACTTTGTTACGTGTATCTGTATAATACGAACTCTTTATGTGGCGTAATGGTCATATAGTATACTGATTTTTCAAATGAAAATAATTATTTATTCGATTAATTCAATGAATATAAAGTATAAAAACTATATTATAAAACAAGTTAAATTAAAATGTCGCTTCTTATATTATAAATTTAAAGTATAAAATTTATCTAAATAATTTCTATAGTAAGTTAAATAATTATAAATATCCGAATCAGTGCAGTCTTTTTATCAGAAAATATTACTTCTGCGTGCATGTCACTTGACGTGTTCTATGTAGTTACAATATCCTCACTAGATGGAGCTCAAAAAACTTATAAAATATATATCCGTTGAATTTACACACATATATACAAAACCTTACTTATGTGTAGAAAAAAGCATGTATGGAAAATAGAGATAAACACGAATTTCTGTATCAGAACAAAAGATACGTATTATATATTTCATTCGCTTTAACGTTATTTAAACACCAGCTATCAAAATTATTGTTGATTTATCAAATTCGTTTCGTTGCATTTACAATATCATATGTTAGGCAATATACTCGTTGTCAGCAAATCATTGGCAGAATCTCGAGAGATATACAAACTTTCCATCTTATACAAATTTTACTAATTATTTGTTGGTAAGCATCACGAAACCGGGTATGGATTATTTTATCATTATATTTACAATGTGAGCAACAATATAACAACAATATAGTAAGAATTTGACTCTTTACTATATATAGTAATTGATTTGGTTGTTCTGTTGATTAGTAATTGTATTTGGATCCAATTGTAGTCATCATTCAACTGATTATTACCTATTTATATTTATTACTTTATGAAACTATTTATTCGATACATTTTAGTACTTAATGTTGGTCCCAAATTCAGTATTAATTATTTTTATATTTTTATTGTTTTATATGAAAGAAGAACACTATAGATGTTCGAAAATAATGAAATTTTGTGGTTTCGTGACGATAAACTGTGTAAGATTATTTTAAAATAAAAATATTATGAATGCATGACTATTTCCAAACAAATATTCACATGCAGTTTTAATTAATTTTTACATCCAAATGAAAAACGGAAAACAAGCGGAAAACAAAATATGTTTTATATCATGCTTATAGTTATTCCTTAGTCAGTTGTTGACCTATGGAATCGAGTACAAGCATAAACAGAACTTTGGAATAATTTTCCGAAACTTTATAGTGATTGGAGAGTATTGCAATGAAACTTTCGAAAATTGTCAACACTCATATGTTTTTCTTTTCCTTTGCCATTAATTGTTGTATACGCATCAGCATTGCCGACTTTTACGTCTTCGCTCGTTCCTGTACACACCGGCCATTTTGTTCGGCAGATTTAATATTCGCCCCGTTGATTTTGTTCCCCTCGATATGCGCTTGTACGTGTGTGTCACGAAAGTCACCTCCCTCCCGCAGTCCCGCCACCTTATTCCCGTCCCTCTCGCATGGCATACGGTAACTCTATACGTCGGGCTATATATACGCGTGGACTTATATAGCCTCGCTATGCTTTTATTGCATGCGTACTTGCATGTGTGAATCGTCGTTTGAGCCTCGTTGATGCTTTGAACGAAAGAGCAAGAAAGATAGACGGACACATGGATGAAGAGAGATAAAGAGAGAGTCGAATAATCAGATAGGTTTAGACTCGTTATAGAAGACACACGATGAGCCTGCCGCGCGGTCACACGAAGAGAACGTATATTCATGCGCATTGAAGCGACCGGCCTGCCTGACCGATTCTTTAAAGTGCAGTTAAGAAGACTGCGAGAGAATAATATTGTACGGCTAATGATGTATAAAGGCTAAAAAAGATCAATAACTTGAATGGTTTTCATGTGATAATGATTCTTACAGTGTTTTTATTCCAAGCGAGTATCAAGTCACTTTTTAGAATAATGAGTGGTACTTATTCCTCTGTTAAAAGTTCTAATATTCTGAAGTGGCCTACTTTTTTGATGCAAATGTATAGTTATGATGGTTTATGGTTATGACTTATGGTAGTTTCCATAGAAATACGTCAAGAGAATACATTGAAAATGAGAAATGAATTCAAAAAGATTGTATCAATAATATTACTTGTGTAATCTGTTTAATATATTAAATTAAATAATTTAATTAAATTATGGAAACAAATGCAGCTTTGAATTTTCATATTATATAATATGCTTCTACCATTTATTAAAGCACTGAAGCACGACTTATAACATAGACTTGCCGGAATGATTTTTTATAAGCATGTTCTTTGAAACCTCACCATAAGAGATAATCAGTTTATATTTTTATTTAATTAATCAAATGTATTTATTTTATTCGTTTCTAAATAAATGATTTTGTTATAAGCCTCAAAAGTGTCAATTAAAATACAACGAATTCATATAGTTGACTGAGTATAGTCAATTCAATTCGAAGTACCGCGACTCTTGTCCTTTCATAGAAGTATCGGCCAAGAAACTCAGTAAATTATCGAAGTTCGACAAGTTAAGCGGTAGAATCTAAATCGACCTCTTTAATCGCCTCTCGTTCGACACGGAGAGTAGCTTGATTGCAATAAAGTGTTCAGATCCAATGAGCTTAAATGCTGCTGACATACGACGTTTCGCGTGAAAGGATAAAAAAAAATATAAGTTTTAATATAGTACATTTTTTAAATCAAAAATAGCGTTTCGTGTGAATTAACATTTGATTCTAGAACTAAATAAGATATTATTTATTAAAATGAAGACTTTTCTTGATTTCAACTAAACATTATTTTATTAATATGTGATAAATATTAAAAGAAAAAAGTAAAACAATACTACATCAAGAGGTACAATGAAAAAAGGGCTCGAAAAAGGGCCTTTCTCGAAAAAGCTCAGAATTTTATTTTGTTTATTTTAAATATACTACTTACTTGAAGAAAAAATTTTTCAAACACAAATAACAAATTTATTAAGTGCTTTCTTTATTTTTCCTTTGTATTTATATTTTGTTATTTATGATTGATAATGTATTTATTTTTATTTAATTTAATTTTTTTATTTTTTTGTTTCATTTATTTAAACGGGAGTTAGCCCTTTAACAAAGTAAATACAAAAATATATGAAGGTTTCAATTTACACTAAAATTGATTAGAATATAATATATTAGCTATTTACCAAATCACAATCGTATAATAATTCCACATCTATTTGTGATATATAGTTTTTTAAAAGTAAACAGATTTCATGGCATTCCATGAAATGGAAGCTTCTATAGCGAAAAAATCTCTAAATGAAAAAAAGGGTGTATCTGGAGCATCTTTCCTTTTTGTCGATTTATTATATAAACTTCTTTTTTCAACTTATTACTACGCGTTATTATTTGCTAAATGATGTAGATCACATGTAAGTTTGGAAAAATTTAGTTTATTTGTTTCAATACTTCACAAATATAAAACTTTCTCGAAATGCGATTTTTTGAAATACGCCCATTTCCCTAGAAGACTTCAATTAGACATCGACTAAAAAAGGACTGTCAACGGATTAGAACTGTTTAGTAGAAATCAACAGTTTTAGAATTTTTATTTAGAATCTTATATTTTATTTACAATATTTTTTTTTACAATATTTAATTTAGGATCACTTAAAGTATATATACTGTTATATAAAATTTATCATCAAAAACAAAGGAAGTAGTGGCTAGTTTCTACCGCTTTCTTTAAGTTTAAATGTAACACTGACGGGGAAATGACCAGGGACGTAAGTCTTGTACTATCTTGAAACTTTCCGGAATCAAATTTTGTGCAAAATAAGGAATCTGTGACCCACATCCCTGCTCATCTCCTTATCAGCGTATTCTAAGAGGTATTTCTCAGATCAGAGGTAATATCTCAGTATGGATTATACTAACTCAGTGTGTAGATGAAAGTTAATTTTAAAGTTTAATCATCATTATTTAAATTTCAAACCTCTTAACAAATTTCAAACTCAAACATCGCACGATAATGCTTGAAAACAAAACTTCTTGCATTTAAGATACTTTATATATATTTAACATTCTATATTATTTTTAGGTATTACTTTATCATATACAGTTTTAAATTACTTAGCGCTGTTTTCAGTTCATCGAAATATTAGTTGACTGAAAATTGTACTCCATGTGCTATTCTGAGATACCTATGCCAAATTAACTAAAATGCAATACTTTTAAATTCAAATCAAATAGTTCAAAATAAGTGCGCAGTAATATAACAATAGACGTTCACCTTGCAATGCTTCTACTCATTCGTATCTCGCTCTCCTCTTCCGCAATTTCACGCGCAAACACATACACACACAGAGACACATTCGTACACAGACATATTATAGGTATATGTATAGAGTCGGGGCCGGATACCGCGCTCAGCATCCTCGCGCTCCGAATTAATCATTTCAGCAGCCGGCTGTCGCATTAGCGACAGCGGATAAGACAAATGAACGTCGTGGAGCTTGTTAGGACGTAATCCGAGCGATGTGTCTCTAGGAGGGCGCGCGTCTCTTCCCTTCCCTCCTCGCTCTCTCTCTCTCTCTCTCTCTCTCTCTCTCTGTCTCTCATCTCATCTCATCTTATCTCATCGAGTCGGGTCGACTCGCTCTTTCTATGGCGCGCCTCGCGGTTCTGTATCGTCGATCTCCCTCTCGCCTCTCTCTCTCCTTTCTTTATCCTGGGAGATTAGATTGCGTAGGAGAGAGAGGAAGAGAGGGTGTGCTATGGGGGAGAAGAGAGAGAGAGAGAGAGAGAGAGAGAGAGAGAGAGAGAGAGGCGCCATTTTGGCCAGAAATGCTGCTGCTGCTGCTGCTCTGACTTTCTGTTTATCGGTTGCGCCTGCACTAGTGGAGAACAACTGCGGGATCCTGCGCACATCGATCGGGGCGAACATTTTTATCGCAGTTTCGTTCAGTTAAAAGAGAACTTTTTAATTTTATTTTTTTTAATTTCAGACGTGGATTATATATTTGTGTTAATCATCATTTCCAACAAAATGGAAATTGAGTAGAATGTACTTTATTAAGTTATTGAATTCATTAGAAAATGCATATGCAACTACGAGGAGAGTACTAAACTGCCGTATCATTTATCTGACTTAGAATCTGGGGGATGATTTTTGACCTGCAAAAAATTGTATCACGGCGCATTGGAAAACCTCGAAATATTCATTTCTTTTGGCCAAAAATTTGTTTCCTAGAGCTTAGAGTCGGGCTATGTATGATTCTTCTCGTAAATATATGAAAGTACGTAGATCATTTCAAATGTTAATTGTAAAACTTTAAGAAATGTTTAACAATATATATAATATTACTTAAGTATTTAAGAATGCTAAGCTTACAGGTTAGTTTAGCGTCAAAATATTAATCAATTTCTTTTAAATTCTACGAACTTTGAGGATTAGAACAAATCTTAGAAGGATTCTTTATGCTATCTAGTCTGGATAAACTTCAGCCTTTGATGCCATCCAACAGCTGAGACGATCGCTATAAGATTAATTTAGCTTCTATTATACTTGGGACTAAAATTTTTTATGCTTAGTACTTAATAGCAGACATATTAAAATTGAAATAATAGAAATGAAAAAGTACTGTATAATATGATGATAAAAAATGCTATATATCCCAAGATAATACATGTTCCCAAAAACTTGTTCGTACAAAATGTTTCTTCGAAAAACTACGATTTGTACAATTTTCATTTAAATGTTACATAATTTTTGATTCACCTAAAATATATGTACTTGGTTATAAGTTTTATTAATTTTTTCACTACATATTATGTTTAAAATTCAACAGAATTTCCAACTACTGAAATTCATCACCATCGCCTGTATAATATTATTTTTATACAATATCAGCTAAGCAGGCCGCAGATATAATCAGCATTCAAGAAAGTAGAATAAAATTAAAAAAAGCTCTCCTTTCCACTTAATCACATCGTAATTTCTCAAGACGAAATCGTATAGGACACGTGGATCGAGAGCTGCATGGAAGTGTCGTCCGGGACTGCGCGCGGCGACGGCAGCGACTCACACCAGACTCTATATACATATATCCAGCCAGAAGCAGGATATTCATTACTATACCCAGGCGTCGGTGTGTCGGGCGTGCGAGCCAAGCTCTCTCTTGGCTGCAGCCAGGGCTCGATAATAATAAAGGTCCGTGCGGAGCTCTGACACACACACACACGCTCACACACACACACACTCGTTCGATTCCCCGTTCTGTTCCCTGGGTTCTTTTGTGTCGTCGGTAGCGCGCGGGTTAGCGCATCACGCCTCTCCATTTTGTCATCCCCCTCGAAGAGTTTCAATGTTGTAACCATGGAGACGTCGCGTTTCCGCAAGGGGAATGTACAAGGAGTGACACGGCCCTGCTATACATGTATACATATATATACATATATACGGTTCGTATGGGCTGAGCTCACCCTCTCTCTCTCTCTCTCTCTCTCTCTCTCTCTCTCTCTCTCTCTCACTCTCTCACTCGATCTCTTGTACATGTAGGGCTGTACTTTCAGGTCGCAAATGGTATACGTGCAGTATAATAAGAGGTGAGCGCGCTGTGTGTGCGAGAGGGAGAAAGAGAGAGAGAGAGAGAGAGATAGAGAGATGTTCTGCCAGCTACGCCAGCCATCCCTAGGGATTTCGTGAAAGGCCGTCTCCATTGTCGCGCGTATAACTGCGGGAGAGATTTCGAGTTAATTAAAACTTCATATTTTAGCGTACGCGCAGTCCCTCGCGAGGAATTAGGCGCGCGGAATCGCGCGTTTTAGGTGCAACATTTCTGTCTTGCTTGCGGATTGATCATTTTTAACTTGGCTCTACGATTAATGCAGCAGGGCGTGCACGTTCGGTATTATAAATATAGAACAGAAGATGAATAGGTGCGACATCGAGATTGCAATGATGAATCTATCTCAAAAATGATCAATAGTTCTGTTTTATGATTGCGAATTCTTTTTTTTCAACCTAGGTATATTGTATACATCATTCATTTTGAATTATTCTAAAATTCTAACTATATAATCTTTTATTCCGTGTTCATATAATATATATTTCTATAAAGGAATGATTTATACCCGAAATTATCGCCAAATAAAATATAGTTTGCATTTTAATATGCACACCAAAGAGGTCCATTAAAGCTAACGGATGCGTTTGATAAAGTTTATATCGATCGGTGGAAAGAGGGCTTATCTCAAATTTTTTGGTCAAAAAGGTTTTATCACGCGAACACGTTTTCTTCAAGGTACAATTTCTAGTTAAAGCTAGTCTTAAAGTTGAAAAAACCGGTTCGCGAGATAAATCCTTTTGGATCGGAAAAGTTAAGATAAGCCTTTTTCCATCGAGGCGACGATATTATTATTCGAGTATCAAAATGATTTTAGACGAATACATAATAGATCTCTTTACGTATCTGTAATATACTAAATTCTTTTATCAACCTTTATCTTTATCAAAATAGCTGTAAAATATTTTTAAATTTGAAGTACTTTACGAAAATTAGGTTTTAAAAGGTAAAATGTTGCTTTTACTATAATATATTATCATTTCATTCACGAATAGAAAGAAAGATTACAACTTCAATTAATAATGAAAATAAACTGGTATTTTAAAAGTATTTTAAATAGAAATAAGTTAAAATGAAAAGAAAACCCAAGATGGGGTCCAAATACCCTTATTAACGGTCGTAGCATCCGCCCAGAAAATTGTAGGAATTTTCAGTTCTCAGAGAAGAGCGCTTAGGGAAAATTTGTACTTGAAGCTGTCAATCTTTCACGGAACCGCCTGCCAAATGGCCAATAAGTTGTCGACGGACCGTAATGAGATCCTCGAGATAAATCTCGTGATTATCCACTATTAGCACAATCGACGCTGACAGAGGAAAGCCTTTAAAATTAATTTACACTTTTAATCTATAATGTAAAAAAATGTTTTATTACCTCCAATTTTGCTATTGTTATATTTGTTATTTAATGCTTTAACTAACAGCTTTTAAGTGGCACAAAGCATTATTTAAATTATTTGATATATCGATAAATAATAATTTATATAATGGGATTCGAAAAGTAAGGATTTTAAATTTTCATGAACTGCATGTTAAATTATTGTCATGATACTTATTACATTAAAATTCATTTGTCCTTTCGTTTAAGAATGTATTATCATAGCTGATTTACTTTTGTGCTCTCAATTTGCAGCTTTTCTGATTGTCGCAGTTGTAGAAGAAAAAAAAGTTGAATCGTTATTCGCTGCAGTCGATAAAAGGTACATTTGTTAGTCATAGACTATGTCACGAACGCAATTAGTGAATGATTCGTCGAGCACTGCAAAGTCCTTCAGTGTAACGACGAAGAGCCCTTTAGTCTTTGGAGTGCTCTTGCAGAAACGACTGCATTTTGATTTGTGCGCTTCAATATGCTTCCTTAAAGTACAAATGCGCGCGTCACTTTGTAGCTGAGCACAAATGAGACAGTATCATAACACTTACAACAAACGTTCGCTACTTTTCTCGCTTAAAAAGTTATGCCGTGTTTCTATTGTTTAGTGATGAGAATAAGGCGCACTGGAAAAATAATCAATACTCTGTAATTGACGTTGCAAGTTAATTATTTGTAAACATGAAAATTTCATTCCCACGGAAAATATATCAAGGTACACGAAAATGATAAGTGAATAATATAAATCGTAAAGGAGATTATAAAATACGTAAACAATGTACTGAAAATAATATACGAAATCCAAATAAAGATTTTTTTAGTACGTTTATGGCATTGTATTTTAACAAGTATTAACATGCTTCTGAAATCTTACGGAACTCCAAATTCAACGCAGTGTTTTATGTTGTACAGGTAAATATTTTTATTTGTATTTTTACTGAAAGCTCCGATATTCGATGAAAGTGACAATTGTCTTAATATATTTAATTTCACACATGTATAACATAATTATAAAATAAACCGAAAATACTTAGCAAGTAAGAATAGAGATTCTTCTTTGGATTTCGAAAAAATACAATATTCTTTTTTGTATATTATAAGAAATTATAAATGCATTTATTTTATATCTTAATTTTCTTTTTGATTTTAAAACCAAGGTAATGCATTAACTAGGACAGTATCATACACTATTGTGAAGTAAATTTGCGAGGCATTACTCCATTACACTAATAAAACATTACAATAACATATTTAAAAAAAATATATATATATCATATTTGTAGCAATTTACATAAAGTGCATCATTTCCATATTGTGTTTTAGCGAATCTAATGATGCATTTGGACTTTTGGCCCTGAATCACTTGACGAGGCGCAAACATTTAGGCAACCCAAAAATCCTTAATACGCTTTACAATGGGTTGTGTCCGTGTTAAATATACGCTCAAATGTACATATGTAGCATTAACGCATTCAGCACAAAGGAAATATATAAATGTATATATGTATATGTATATTCGGCAATGGCGTATATCCCCGGCGGCAATATACCTCGGGTAAAATCAGGGAAAATGCGTGGAAACGTTAACGTTGTAAACGGACTCCTATTAAAGTAACACCTTTCGTATACGGCCGGTCTATTGTGGCGACATTATTGTGCGGTGAGAACGCATTATGATTTCATTGTGTAGTATTCTCACAACGCGAGACTGTCTCTCTCCCTCTCCTTCTCTGTCTATTTATCCCTCCCCCTCTCTCTCTCTCTTTCCTCCCTACCTATATAGCTGCGTTTATGCTTGGCTCTCAAGTAACACCTGGTAGAGGTGTTATGTTGCCGCCATTTTCCATTATGAGGATAATTTGATACATATCGCGAGCGGTCTTTTGTGGCTCCTGCCTGTGGTCGGAGCTCTTGAGACGGTAAATTTGCGCTCCAAGCTTGATACTGTGCGTCGTGTATATTTGGATGTAATGTAGGAACCGTCGTCGTCGCTCGCAGGTATGGTGATTCTTTCTATTGATATTTTTCACGTACCCAAATGTATCTGTGATCGATATAGTTTTCACAGACTATAGGCAATGCCTCAAAAGACTGTTTTTATAAGCTACACGTTATATACTACTTGAATATTTACGGAGTGACGTAAAACATACGGAAATATCTAAGTTCCTGGACTAATTTTGGCGATTAGCTGTTATTTTCATTTTATTTTATACTATTCCTACATTGAAAAGAATGTCTGTTATAAACTGCGCTTTAATCAGGAAATGAAAAAATTGACTACTTTGTAAAGTATGTACATGGATAAAAGTATTGTTATCCGCTTGGTATTAGAGTGGAATTGTTTCCCTTTGACACGAGTCATTTTATGAAAGACCGTTAAAATTCCATATGATGAATTAAAAAAGGAAATTTCTGAAAGGGATGAAAATGGCTCACAAACACTGAAGTTTTAAGTAATTGAAAATTATGTGATATGCAATATCATACCTTCTCGCATGGAGATTCGGCGCTTTGTTGGTAATTAAATGACTGAGATGGACTTGATTGCATTATAAAAATAATCTTTTAACTGTTATTCTTAGCATATACTTTAATTTGCTTCTTTATAAGTTCATTCCTTGATCAATTGTTAATTTTTCATTTCATTATCATTGACTAGTGTCTGAGATAATACTTACTCAATTGTCATGAAAGAATTAAATTGAAAATTTGAGTTAAAATCACAGATATCAATAAATACTGATCAACTATTTAAATGCATCATTAGCGATTTAATGTAAATAAGAATACTTCAATATAATCATTTTCCTTCTTTTCACGTTTTATTGTGATAATAAAATTATATTTAGAATCTTACGTACTCAGAAAACATTACTGTTCGTTTAATATTTTATAATAATGCATATAGCTTTCTATACATTTCACACAAATGTTTCATTGAGGAAAGCATGGCACATAGAATTTCCACGTTTAAATTTTCCGACAATCTCGACGGGATTTTCGCGAGCTGCTGAAAGAGGAAAAACGTGCGTGTGGGCACGGCCACGTCTTCGACGGGTGGCTAGAGAATTGCAGTCACGTAGAAACATCGTAATGACGTTATCTGGCGAAGGAGCCTCGAACGGACTTTCCGTACATACGTAACGTGTGTCTCGCTCTCCTACAAAGCAAACCCCATGGATTCGAGAGCCCATAGAACCAAACTCAATATGGCGGAGTCAATTGGGTGCGAGTACTTTAGGGTCTGAACCCCGGTCGACGCGTGGAGCGCACCCGACTCCCTTACTGTTATCTCTCCCTTCATTTCTATTTCTAACATTCTAACGTTCTAACGGGCCGTGTACCTCTAACTTTATTAAGCGCAAAGAGCGAAATGTTGGGTAGTTATTTTCGTATAACAATTTATGTGAGATATATATTCTGGATTTTCGCTGGATATTATAATTTAATGGTTAAAAATCGATTTTGTCCAACATTGCAACTGCACTTATTTAATAACAGTTATACGATTACGGACAAAGCTAACATCTAAATTTTACTCATATCGCTTTCCTAATTTTAATTTCAAACTTAAAAACGCATATTGGATTTAATTCGGTTACGCGTTTTGACTTGTACTTATAAGGTTGGTGATCATGTTGATATAGGTATTTAATTTCAATTTTTCGCGTATACAGCTTATATGTATATTTGCTTTTGTAACTATATTTTAATCAAAAGAAGTTTATCTTATAACTCTTAAGCTTCTGAAACATCGCAATAAATGAAATTACAAAATTAAGTTCGTTGCAGCTTGCTTTATGTTACATATACTTATAATTTTTTGCGAATTTTAATTTTGTTTCTTTTTTTAATTTGTTATACATTGTAGTCAACCGATACGTTAAAATTAATTCAACTTGATATCTCAGGTAATTTAATGTCAATTTCTTCAATCTCAATTTGTATATCTATAAACTCGAGACGCCTGATTTAAAAATGTTTTATACCACTCTAACCTAAAAATCGCAAGTTTGAGATTATTTTTCTCCCTCGCTTCGTTCGAGCGACGAACGTCCGATTAGCTCAAAAGTCATCTTACCCACCAGTGTCGAAAAGTACTAAGTATTATTCAATTCTTAACAGAATTATATCGATGCATGTAAATTCAAATCTTACGATACATGGATATTTCTTCTTTGTGTAATAACGAAAGTCCAACAATACGTACCTCGTTTCTTCACCGTACTCCAAGTCAATGTATTTTCAATCATCGGGGTATTAAGCGGACTGATCCGTCGGTGCCGAGGTGGCCCTTTTTGCGTCTATACTCTCCGAAAGAGAGAGAGAGAGAAAGAGCTGCTGCTGCCTGTCTCGCGGAAACGACATGGAAAATGACGACAGAATGCTCTTTTCCGAACAGGTAATTCAAGGATTTCACGCTCTTGTTTTTTTCTCTCCGGTCTTTTTCGCTAGCCGCGCCGACCTGTGCAGCGCTGCAACGTAACTAAACAGCGCGCCAACACAGAGAACAACAACGCTTGGTGCAAGATCCCATCAGCAGCGCGGCACGTCTACTCGCACCCCCGCGCTCGCGATTGCTTTTTGTTTCGCAGAGCACATCTAGGGGTTATTTTTTTTTTGTTTCCGCGATTCGCCGAGGAAATGACAAACAAATGAGAGTCTCTATTCGGTGCTCTGTTCTCTTGTCGCCATGGCGATACACACCGCGTAGTCGCAAACTCTCTAGGGCGTTCGCTCTCTCTCTCTCTCTCTCTCTCTCCCGCTGTTGTCGCGCGCGCGCCCGCTATCGACGTTCGACTTTGCAGCAGACAGCGAGATATATGTATATATATATATATATGTATATATATATATATAGAGGATGGAGCACGAGAGGAAGAGAGAAAAATTCGAGCTTCCTCTGGCCCCGGCATACAATGGCTCCAACTTTCAATTCTCCGCTTTTTAATACTGCAGGACTACGTTTTTAGCGTCGATCCAGCATTTGAAGGTGAATTTTTCCTTTATATAATGGATTCTTAACTTTTTTACGATTTTTCTTGGGACGAATCGATGCGCTTTTCGCGTAAAATAATGGGCAGACTGACGATTATTCAAAAATAGTTTATGTAATATGCTTTTAGCAATAGGTTTTGCAGTGCATCGAAGGCGATGTCATTTTGTTAATCACAAAATTGGTTGACTCCATTGGTGATACAATCGTCGATAAGTAGTTGAAACGAAATATCTAAATCCTAGTGAGAGCATAAGACATAAAAAGGCATAAAAAATATACCGCGCGTATAATTGTAAAGCATTTCAATAATGCACCTTGTTAGTGACCATGACTCATGAATTCCAACATTTCATCTTCCAAGAGTCCATCTCCATTTAGAGAGCTCTCTACAGTAGCAAAGTGTCCGTTACAAGCAAAAGAAAAGATATAAACAGTCATCATTAGCTCGTGAGAGATGATCATCTTTTTTTCTCTTTATCAAAAAATTATTCTGTATTCCAGTAAGAATGTATAAGTATGATTTAATTAAAATCACAAAAGATTATGTACCTTATTATTATTATTTGGGAAAATTCCGAGCAGAAAATATTTAACAATTAAAACCTTTTCCCATGCTAAATTTACAAAAATATACCTTTGTAACAATGTAGAGCGCCAAGCGCATCGAAAAGTATTTGCGTAGAGAGAGAGAGAGAGAGAGAGAGAGAGAGGGGAGAGCGCCAAATTTAAAAACTCAATTCTTAAAGTAACTATTCTATTAATAATAAACAATTAGTTTTGTGAAAAATGTTCTTTTGAAATCCATGCAAAATTCCAATTGATACAGACAATGCGTGAAACAGAGGTATCACTGCTATTATGTGACTTTTGAGTTAACAATCCATTCTTTTTGGTGAGGTAATATTCTCAATCAATTTAGAACGTCTTAGCTTAACGGGCTGCTGCCTGCTGTACATCAGCATAAAGTAGATTTTTTGTCATTTTTTTAATCATTTTTTGGTGCACGTTTAGGAAGATACAATCATTTCAAATATAAGAAACTTAATTTAAAATAAAGTTTTTCACATTCCGGTTCCTCCAACGTTATTTAAAAAAATAAAACCCAATGAATACTTATAATCTTATTAACATACTTCTATTGTTCTTAATACATTTTTAACTTGATCTTTTTTCATAATTTTAATGTAGATACATTACTATAACAAGTACAGACATTAATAATGCAGACATAAGTCGTTTTCTAAAAGGTGCTGATGATTCACTGTTGAAAAAAAACAGTTGTCCAACTATATCCTGCTGAATTTTTCTGGATTTTGGGGCTAGATATTCCAAGTGAGTCCAAATCACCCAATAAAAAAAATTATTTTTTCACGTAAACATGATAAATAGAAACAAAGAAAATGAACATTGAAAGATGAAATAGATCCAAAACTTGTAGAAATATTTGACACACGCACACAATTAACTTTTAACTGTTAACTTATTATCTGTTGAAATAAAATTACAAAGCTTCCACTAAGAAAAAGCAAACGGGAAAATTCGCAACCAAAGGTTAGTCAAATAATTAATCTTTATACATATAATCAGAAAAGACTTTTAAACATATTTAAATCCATTTTAACCGGTTTGAATCTTTGCGCTAGTATACTTTTGCATAAAAATATGTTTTAAAATTATAACTTTTGGATTTGATTGCACAATCAGAACATATGTAATATTAAAATTATGGTTGTGTTTTTTTTTTATTTCTATTAGAACAATTATTTCTATCAATAATTTTAATAATGGTACACTTAAATTTAAAATAAAAAATATAATTCAACACTAGCACATTGGGTGAAATTGACCGTAAACATCCTTAGTAGTAACTGTGTGGTTTACGAATTTTTAGTGTATTCGATTTTCGTCAAAATCTATAGAAGACCAAAAGAAGACCAAAATGGAGACTTAGGTAAAACAAGCTTTACCTAAATCATTCATAGTCTCCATTTTAAAATCGTTAGGACTTGAAATGTGTAGCAGGTTCAGTTCCTTTTTAGTTGGATCAACTTTCTCCCATTCAAATCCCAAGCCAAAGTCAGGATATCTAAAAGAATTTAAAACAATTCTTATTTTTATTTCAATATATTATTCACGTCAAATCAGATTGACTTACCCTTTTTCTGCTACTGAAACAACGAAATCTAATAATTTAATTTGCATTGCCCGATCTTCCGCCTTACTTGGTGGGTAAATATCACTATTCTCGAATAACATGAAAAAGTCATCACCGTGAGAAACACCTACAAAATAATAAAAGATAAATATAGGTAATTTTTCTTGATACAAAAATATGTTTCTCATTATATATTAAACATATTCACCAAAATTCTTTGTAGTATTACTTAATGCATCACTCCTGCTAGTAGCAGCTCTGTAACTATAATACCAAAATAGTACTGGACTTTTATTCATTTTGGCCTGCCCCTTTGCAGCTTTTACACCATTGGCGACGTATAGTCTGTCCCCGATTAAACTCACTAAGTGTTTGAATGTATTTTTATTAATTGGTTTTGTTCCTAAATAATAATTTCTAATTTTTCTTGCCACTTCTGCATGTTTATCCAAGGGTATAGTAAAATTATAGTCTAATAGATGAGGTGCTATAGTCTCCCAGTTTTTATCCAATTCTTCAAAAAGCTTATCATTTTTTATAAAATCTACTTTTATAAAATAAATTAGATTTCTAACTAGAGTAATAATCCCGAGTGTGATAATATATTATTCAATAATAATATCAAATACCTGCAGCTGGTACCAGACCCTCCTCACTAACAAAGCCAGTTACCCAGAGTACATCAGCTACGTCACCACTCCTTATTATTTCAATAGGGAAATGATCAATGAACGGTTTATCTCCAACCTTTTCAACAATTGGACCAAAAAGTGTGAATGGATTGTTTTCCCATGGCTAAAAATTGAAAGTATTATCTGTTAACTTAATATGTCTAAATCCTTGACAATTATTAAATATATTGTTTTTATGATACCAGAAAATATCTGGCTGCATGTGTCACTAAACGAGCCGGTTTGTACCGTAGGCATTCTACCATTTCAGAAATGTCTTCAGTTGAACATCCTACAATTGATGCTATTTTATATGCCTTTTCGCGCGCATTTTCCGTTTGTTTTCCTGGAGCAAGGCTTATCCCACTGAAGGATATACCATTCTGAAAAAGTCCTTTACTCCACGGTGATAAATAGTGATATGATAATGGACGCTAGCCGCACCAGAGCTGAGACCAAGTAATGTGATTCTTTTAATATCACCGCCGAAATGGTGAATGTGGCTTGAGACCCAATATAAAGCTAAACTCTGATCTTTCAATCCCATATTACCAAGTACATTCTCATCTTCTGTACTTAAAAATCCCATATTTCCTAGACGATAGTTTATTGTCACTACGATGACATTTTTATCCATAAGGAATTTTAAGCCAGTGTATGCAGAATATACTTCAAATGCACCTGCATGAATTGTAAAAAGAACAAGTAATGATCCAGTTCCGTGGCTGGATGGTACGTAAACATTCAATCTTCATCTCCAATTAGTTCTTTATCATCTGTGTATTGCATGCAAGCACTACTTGGCTTAGTGGCAAATATAATACCTGACTATTCTTGAACTGGTTCAGGAGGCTAAAATTGTTCACATTATCACACAATTAATACATTTATAGGTAGTTACTAAGCGGTTGCCAGCGAAGAAAAACTCAATCGGAAATTGTGTTTTTCTTCGCGAAAAATGTGGTTTTCTTTATCGGGAAAAATCAAAATAGTTTTTATTCCCTAGTGGCAACGCTGACTGATGGATCGCATATCAATAATTTTACTCTTAAGAAAAAAAATATATTTTACTCTTGATTTTAACTATATGTTTTTATTGTCTCAATCTATTATATGATAAAAAGACATGATAAAAACACATGATAAAAATATGCAATAAAAGTATTTGGTGCAGCCACATGGAAAATGATGAAAAAATATTTTTAAGTAATATGTATAAAAATATTTTATCAGTTATACATTTTTTATAGTGTGTAAATTTGAAACCCCAAAAAAAGAAGTAAAATCAAATGTAAAATGTTTTTATCGTGTATTTTTTTCTCAAGGGTAAAATTATTAAATAATTAAATGATTAAAAAATGATGCATATAACTTGAAAATGGAGAAGAATAAAAAGGAAGCATCAGAAGCAACAAAAGTTTTTTTCTTCTTATTTTTTGTTTCATTTATTTAGCAAGCGAAAACTTTAAAAGTTAAAAGATGTCTTAAAAATACCTTGGCTAACATTTAACATTTCAATTGCATCATTTTTTAATCATTTAATTATTTAATAATTTTAGCCTCCTGAACCAGTTCAAGAATGGTCAGGTATTATATCTGCCACTAAGCCAAGTAGTGCTTGCATGCAATACACAGATGATAAAGAACTAATTGGAGATGAAGATTGTCTTTATTTAAATGTTATATATATATATAGATGATGCCTACTTATTGCTGTTCTAAAATTACTTTTTAATTTTCTTTATTTTTCATGTGTTATTTTTTTATTGTGCGAAGTTGATGAACTGATGGAAAAACTTCAAATAATAGACTTACTTAACCTTTAGAGTGCCGGGATTTGAGAAATTTCAAAAGCCCCGTTTTTCTATGAAAAAGTGAGTTTGGGCCATGCACAAAAGAGTAAACTAATGCCAAGTCTTTGGCAGATCGGGGTATGACACCTCCAGGCGTCATCCCGGCCCGGTACGGTAATGCGCATGGTAATTTTTTTTCTTTTTCGTAAAAAACGTTTGAAGATTTCCCAAGCCTCAAAAATGTTTCCCTAGGGGTTTTTGGAGTTGCTGAATACGATTCTGCAATCAAACTTTCAAAATTCAAAATGGCGGATCCAATATGGCCGCCTTTTTGAACGATAGTGTTTCAAATAATCTTTCAAAAATTATCAAGGACGGAAAATTTCGCCGATTTTCAATCCGCGCCGCGGTTTCTGAGATATTCAGGTGGAAAGTTTTAAAAAAAAAAGCACCCGGTATAGTATC
>UELV01101236.1:0-11000 GCA_900490015.1 Megastigmus stigmatizans
CTCTCTCTCTCTCTACTGTATTCCAATCGGCGCGCCGCAACGATGGTTCATAATGGACACGCGCGTTCCTGGACGCAGGAAGTCGAGTAGAAAAAAAGTGCGCTGTCAATCAAAATCATTGAAGAGACGAGGCGTCGCACATTGACGGACTCCCTGCACACGTATAATCTGCACATATAGATATATAGATATATAGTGTATATACATATATATGCGAATTGAACCGTTGCGCTGGGATGTTGGGGAAATTAAAAAAATTGCCGTTCGCAGTTTCGATCTGATTTCAATATGCGAGCCGTTATATTTTTAAATTGCGAATTATTTGAATCTGACGGTACGATGTGCTGGTCGAATTAGTTTATTCATTGAATGAAAATACAATTAAAGGATGAGCACAAAAGCCACTTTATATATGAGTATATATAATAACTCGATCAATATATTATTCGAATAATTATGATAAGTCTATATGCGGCTATTTCCGACGTTGCTCTTTCGATTCAAACCATTAAAAGATCTCAAACTGGTCTGCAATTAAAAGGACAAACGTAATTAACGCTAATCGATGGATATATACTTGAATCTCTCGCACCACTCCGCACAGCTTTCCGAAATCGCCCAACAGCAATGACACAGAAACAGAAGTATAAAGCTGAGAAAGCGACGCGCGCGCAAACTCCAGCAGTCGCTCGTTACCGTTTTAATGAATTTTCACTCTCTCTCTTTCTCTCTCTTCCTTGAAAGTCCTCGTACCATATAGTACTCCTCTCGCGAGCGCGGGCACCGTCATTGCGTCACTCCTTCGCCCCGCATAGCAATTTCGGTTCGCGCACGCTTTGCAACGGTTCACCCCTCGTTTACTCTCTCTCCCTCTCTCTCTCTCTCTCTCTCGCAGCTCGTGAGCCCGAGTATTATATATATAGAGCAACGCGCGCGAACAACTATAAATAGCGGACCCGGCAACAAGCGCGCGATAAGAGGGTGTGTGTGTGTGTGTGTGTGTGTGTGTGTGTGTGTGTCTGCTGCGACGGCGATCGGCTGAATTTTTTATGGGGAACTCGAGTAGTAGAGTAGTCGCTATTTTTATGTTAATGGTCATTATATTTACTTTCTTTCGGGGGTGACTAAAAGGTCCTCGGTTACAATTATTTAGACGTATATCGTATCCCATGACCGTACTTCGTTCATTGATACATCATATTTACTGTTGATGTACTGTTTGTGTACATGGTATCGATGCATGCATACAGTCACGAGAGATTCTTCGCGAATCTCTTTGTGCTGCAATTTTTGATATGCGGTTGGGTAAAAACCTTCATGTACATTTACGTAATTCCTGTATTGCGAGAGAAGAGGATTATATGTGAGGTACGATTGTCTATGATTACCTGAATATGTTCGATTTTTAATTAACATGGCGATTAAGGCACGATTGTACTCCATTACTGTTGAGCATATCGTTATAGCAAAATTATCAAAAATTCTTATGAATTTTACTTTTAAAATGCGCTAATATTAAGTTACTCTACGCGAAATTGTAACATAGAATTCTAAATAGTTCATTGTTTTTTCTATCATCAAATTCAAATGTATAATTGAAAAATCAACATGTTTGTTAAATGAATAGAGTAAAATCCTGCCTTAATGATTGGCATGTCAAATATTGTTGGATAATTCAGAGCAATTTGCCAATCAATAACACACAAACATTATTAAAACTACATGTACACACAGAATGCAAATATTTATGTGTTATTTCACGTATATTTATAAAATAAATTGCTATTAGAAACGAATAATTAATATATATACTTCATATATGTTATATTTTTCATTTCTGTGATTCTTTTATTGCTTCTTACAGTATGAAATTCTATTGTAGTATAATGTTAAAATTAATTGTAAACATGCGTTCCAACACTTTTTTCTTTCGCATGAAAATATTCAATTCAGTCTAGCTCTAAGGCATAGAAAAATACTTGATACAATCCCACAAGTCAATCGGCATGTTTAAAGAAATTCATTAAAATGGAAAAATCTTGGTAGAAAAAAAGTTGGTAATCAATGTATGAATTTTATAAATGAATAAAGTCAAAAATTTGTCTAAAGTATTAAATCAATGTTTTTAAAAATGGAATTGAAGTAAATATAAAATTTATATCATGGTTTGAGCATTCTGATATTTCAATAAATCTAAACTAAAATATATTTCGTATAGAATTTCATTTTGTACAAAAAATAGGTGCAAAAATGCTTTACGTATATACTTTTTAATTGCTTATCATTTAAATCTTATTGACCAATTCCACTAACATTTTTTACCAATACCATTCAAACATTCATTCATAATACATAATAAAACGCCACCATTTAACGAAAAATCATTCAATTAAATATTTTTCATCTCGCCGAATTTCATAGCATCATCCGGGCCATTAAAAAGAATAATTATGAGCAAAAAAATAAATACAAGGTATACTAGCCCAACGCCAAGTTCCCCGCGCATATCGCCTTATATATATGACGCATTATAAATGCTTCCCTCTTCGTTAGCACTGTGCTATTAAAGCGACGCGGGCGCATGTATAAGAAAGTATAAAGAAACTCAAAACTTACCGACAATGAAAAATGCCGTCTAGCGAAAGTCTCGACGGTGCAATTACGCAGCTTGGAATTTACGGCGAGATGATTTTCGAGCAAAGAGAACTCGCGCGTTAGCTTTTTTAAGCCGGCTTTTAAGCATCACAGGCGCAAACGAAACGCTGCATTAACAATGCTCTCATTTTTCCTTCTCCTTTTCTCTTTCGTTTCCTCTCTGATGGTTTGTTTTCTTTCTTCTCCTTCTACTTCTTCTTTTTCTTCCTCTATCGCTAGCGAAGCCTAAGTAATGTTAATTCTCGTTGTATAATGTATTATGTACATAATTAACACGCTGTTTCTCTTTTTGTTGCAGGTAAGACCTCCCTTCTTCGCATTTGAAATAACCAACTGATACACAGAATTCTTCGACGACACAAAATTTATTTTTGTTTAGTAATGTATGATCTACGAGATAATGTTTTATTTCTTTTGGGTCAATGTACGGTACAAGGAACTCTTCCATGTTTTTTTTTCCATCAATTTTATTTTTTTTTATTTTTTAGTTTCCAGGAAATATCAGTATTTATACATATTGATTTATAGAAAATGATGAAGATTACTAATTTTCAATTATTTTTTTCTGTCTGTATAATTATCTGTGTATACCGGAATTGGCAAAATTGAGTGGATCTATTTTTTATTGTCACAGTGATAGTATGGTCGACTTGATTTTGCTTTATATTTTGTGTACATGCGTGTATATTTCTGTGGAGAAAATTACTAATATTCATTTGCTTCTGAGTTACAAGGACAGTGTCTCAGCTGCTGGTCTCGGATTTTATCCAGACTCCGTGTGTTTCTATGGGACAAACAAGCGAAATTGGCCTTTCGCTGATTGGTTTGCCGGACCTTCTCTTATGAGATAAACTCTTGTGTGCCTAAACTTTTAGAACTATATCTATATAAATTGATCGGTATGTAAGCATCAGTCTTAACTCTACAATACGAAATTTGCGAATAGACTTTTTAAAATCATGCATGCCCTTGTGTATTGTCAAAAATGTAATCATAGAATTACAGAAAATTTCATTTTAGGTCATAAATTACTAGGAATGAAAGGTATCCTCAGTTATTTTATTTTCTCTTGCAAATCTCCCTTACCAAATTAAGGAAGAATGAGGCATGTTGAGCTAATTGTTGCACAAATATACGGATAACATCATGTTTTGTAAATTCTTACAAAAAAGATATGTTCAATGAATTTGTTCCTCATAGTCCATCGTGCTTCATTCTTTCTCAGAGTGTTCTCATGAATTAAGGTCCATTAGATCAGACGACGAAACTCGAATTTCTTTTCTTTGCCCATAGAAACTTACGGAGTCTGGTCAAGATCGGAGACTACCACATAAGATAGTCTCCTCGTAAGTATAACTACAATTTCCTATGATATATATACGTTTAACCGATTATAGCTAAATTAAAAGTCCATCGTAGAATTTAAAACGTACATTTCTTCCATCCAAAAAGTAACGCATTTCAAACAGTAACATTTCCAAGCATCGTGCAGCTGTTCCATAATAAATCATCGCGTGATTGGTTCTAAAAAAAAAAAATAAACACACGAAAGTACCGTCAATCACCAAATCAGTGAGACCCGAATCCTCATCTTCAGCCATGACTAGCACACGTCAACCACTTCCGACGAAATGAATCTTTCCTCGCACGGCTCTTAACGTCGCTCGTTATACCGCAAAAAGAAACTCGACCTCGCCTATTTCTCCCTCTTCCCGCGAAGTCAATGAAATGGTACCTACGACACACACACATACAATATATATATATATATACCGCGCAGAATAGAAAAGGGAGAATAGAGGTTCGCCCTTCTTTCGAGTCGCGGACGTGCAATTACGAGGGGTTGAGCGCTGCAGAGATGGACTTGTATGATTGGTCTGACACAGGATGTACCGAGGGTGAGATAAGTGTATTGAGTATATGAGGTTTTGCCTGTAGGCGATAATAGAGATATTGAGTGAGCGAGGTGTACGTAGTTGGGGGTTGGTAAGAAAGTTTTGAGGGTAATTTTAATTCTTTGGGGATGGAGATCAAATATGTGATTTTCCATTGTCAACCGATTGGGTACACTCAACTTCACACCTAATAAAAAGTATATCGTTTAAAAATCTCGGCTATTAATGGGAGAACAAAATTATAATATAAATATTTTAACTACCTCAAGTATCGTGAATTATTTTACTCATATTCCGACTACATTCCAATAACACCCAAATAAAAAGTACAGGTTTACTAATAGAATCTTCATACCGCAGAAGGAAGCGGATTAACGCAAAAATCAACTATCGCACAATGTCCCGGACAATCGCGGTGCAAAAAGAAAGAGCAGGGAGGAGGGTGAGGAGGGGAGGGGGAGGGGACGGCAACAGTTCCACGCCACATTTTTCTTCCGCGACAATGCCAGTCGAGCCTAATCCAATATGTCGGTGACCCCTTGCCCCGAGGGGCTACATCCTCCTCTCCGCTGTACGGCATCAGCTCCTCGTTGGCCAAAATTCAACGCGGAGAAAAAGACGCCCCTCGAGCCACACAGTCTGGGTATGACTGATTGGCAGGACCCTCGGTACACTGCTCGTCTTATTCTTGACTCTCGAGAGTCTCGAGCCTTCTATTTACTCTCGCACGCCTCGTATACTGACATTCTCCTGCTTCCGCTCTTTTTTTCTCTTTTTCTTTTTGATTTATACGCGGGAAGAGTCCCCTGCAGGACACGAAAATTCATTTGATCCGGATTATGGAGCTCTTCGACTCGCTCCTTTATGTATTTATGATAATGTAGGTGATGAGAGTAAGTGAGTGTAAGTTATAGGTCGGACTGGGTTTCGCGTGTTTGCTTTCTTAGGATATTAGTGTGATACGATATTGGGTGTGGTAGAGAATGAGTCGTTCCCCTTCCGTTCGCGACTGTCGATCATGCAAGCTAAAATGATTTTTATACAGTTGAGCACCCAGTGTCCAAGAGGAATTTTCACTTGTCATTAACTCATGTTTTATTTCGAATATACAATGCCACGAATACAGATTGGATAATAAATGATAATTTCGCATGATTTTTAACATAATTAAGTTTTATAAAATTTCATGAAATACAATGATTAATTCATTATGCTCAAAGTGATTTCCAACAAACTGAAAGGTTCTGTTTGATGCAACACCTGCTGTTGTAACCTCATTTCTTCGTCGTTTTCGTCGTTTATCACCTGCGGCAATGGCGCAACCCCTACTTATTACAGGGTATGTTTTTCTTACATGCTCTCCCTTATTTCCGTGCAATACACATTTTTTTCCTGCTGCTCTTGAATTTCTTGATGTATGGGAGCCAAGGGAGTCGTAAGAATATAATACTTATGGCCAGAGTTGGGTATACGTGCGAGAAGTTCTTTTATTCATAAGATAATGCTTCTATGTAACGCAAATAAATGTGCTAAATTACCCTAAATTAAGCTTTGGACGGATTATCGATCATTGATATTTATTTTATCAAGCATTTCCAGTATATTTATACGGAAGTTCAGTAAAAGATCATTTGTAGAATCCTAGTATAAATTATCCACGTAAATTCATTTTTTCCTTCTAATTTGGATTCGACTAAGAATTTATAATTACCAAGTTGAAGTAATTCCTCATTTCGCACCATTCACGTTTCGATTAAATAACTTATACAGTAAGAACAAAACTCGGATCTTTAATAAAATCAGTCATCATCGACTTAATTCCTCACTCCACTGGAAGCATTGATTTCGCTCGACTAACAGTTAGATAATCTTCCGAAAGTTCAACCATGCACGAGTGTTGGGCTCGTTGCTGATGTACACATACAAGCAGAGAGAGAGAGAGAGAGAGAGAGAGAGAGAGAGAGAGAGAGAGAGAGAGAGCAGTGAAAAACACGAGCGTGGCAAGAGCTTACGCAAGCACGGCGAAACGCAAAGTCTAGGTAGTTGGAAGCCTGCAGAGATGCTAATGCGCCTCGTGCGCGCGATGTTACAAGTCCGTAGCAGCAGCAGCGACTCGTTAGCGTGCTGCGGGACTTGAGCTCGACTATCCCAAGCAGGAACATTGACTTATCAGCAAGTTTTCGCATTTATTATGCAATCGTAATGCGAGATCGCTGAGAGGCTCGACTTGTATCGAGGACTTTATACTTCCCCTCTTTTGCATGCGGAACGATTTATTCAAATGCCGCGGGGATTATGAATAATTGCTGATCGATTTGCGCTATGGAGATGTTTGCTCTGTTTGTCGCTGGGATTAATTAGACGTAGTGCTTAAGTGATTGAGATTGTAAAGCTGTCTTGAGTGGATGAATGATGCACTCGATTGTGGAAATTCAATGCTCGGCGGGTAAATCATGTTTTGTATCGATGCCTCGATCAAAGATTAATATTAAAATTTATTTCAACTTGATATTTTTTCCATTCAGTATTGTACCAGTGGCATGTCATTTAAATTTGAATTGTTCGAGATTCGTCAGAACTGTCTCTAAAATTGATTTTTCCGTATTCCGTCGCGAGTGAAAATAGATATACCGAAATAAAATGTGATCCAAATTGAATAAGCGATATCGGTTAGCTTCAATTAAAGTATTTCTGAGCGCGCGATATTCGCCATGACACTAATTCACATTTAAATCGATCAGTGATGTATTGAAATATTCAAGAAATTGTTGCTATGCTCATGAGTGACTGATTTCCAGGTTTATTTATCTCCTGCAAAATTCCATTTCCGCCATTTCACTTATACTAATCAATTTTTAAAATGTAGTTCGAAAACTTCGCGAGACAAGCTACGCTTCGAATGACAATAAAGTCAGAAATATTCATTGCAAAAGCGTCTGTTCCATTAATCGATGTCGCCATTGTAGTCCAAAATACTCAAAGGTTTTGATGTCAAGACATATGATATTTCAGAACAAATGTTTGACATCGTCTTTAACATGTAGAGCTAACAAACTTTAGTCGTCAATTAAACTTTCAAGAATATCGCACAGTTAGAGGCAATCAGCCAATATATTTCACAATTAATTCATTTCTCTCAGCTTTGTTTGAATAATAAAAGAATTATAAAATAGCCAATATTTTTATTTAGTCTTACAATTTTGAACTTTAAGAAGAGTCGAAAAAGATAAAAAAAAACAGAAACTTCCTTCCGACGTATTTGTCTTTGCCACACAAAGTCCAGAAGTCCGGTGCGCGTTTCTTTGGGCAAACACACATGTAGAAGGGCGGGTTCGCGGAAACCGACGAATGACGAGAGACTTGAAAAGGGTCTGCACGATATTGGCCAGATAGGAAAGAATGAATGGTGGAAAGAGAGCGAAGAGGGAAGGGGGGATGATATAGAGCGTAAGAATAAGAGATTGATCAAGCACAAAAATAGAAGTAATTCTTTAGGATAAAGTTCTAAAATTGGCGCAGGGAAGCTATTTTCAGAAGAGATGCTTTAAAAATGATGGATAGGAACCGATTAAGGACGTATTTTCATTATTTCAGCGTTTCTTCATGAACGATTCAATGGTCTAATACCATAGTATTCGGAACAATCAAGACAGTAAATAAATGAAATTATTCGTGTATCGATCGCTCAACTGCACAAAAAGCGAGTTACAATTTTACCAACGACGTCGTCCATTAATTAACAAGTAGTCACATTTCCAAGACAATCGGTATAAGCAAACAAAGTCTCCGAACAGAAAAAAAAAGAAACGCAATTAGCGCAGCTTATTAAAACATCGTCACTCCACTTATACTTATATGTACATCGTAATGCACGCAAATGGCCAGCACGCGAGTACACGTATTTATACACACAGTCGACGAATACGTGCATTTAATAATTCGGCAGTGTTACGCTCGGCGAAGCACACACGCACACACACACACAAGCAGCGCCGCTATAGTCTGCGTCGTATATACACATACACACAATTTTTGGGGCCGTTCGGCCATGGTTATATGCACCACAGCGAAAAGCGAAGCTTCGCAAAGGCCATCAAGGGCGGGTCCGCTCTAATTAGGTTTCGAGACTGGCCAGAGCGAGTATATTCACGTGTATATATATACAGGCGCCCGCAGGGGAATAGATTATCGAAGAGGGTCGAGCAATTTGTGATGTGCAGCAGAAGGTACGGGCGAGCTGATGAACTCGAAGGAAGGAGAGATAAAGGATAGAGAGAGAGAGAGAGAGAGAGAGAGAAGAGGGAGCTGCTGATGGACTGCCGTCTTGGTTGCTCGTCAGATTTTAAGATGGTTGCGGATTAGCTGGTTGGTCGATGCATTCGCCGGGATAACCCGTTTGGGAATTCCGATAACGACCATTTTGGACAGAAATATATACTAATACGGTAAAACTGTTACATAACAACTAGTCAGTGCAGCTGGCGTAATAACTTGTTATGACTGGTTATACATTGATCTGATTGAACAATCGAGTCACACAGTATATGAAAGAAGCTGCGAAGCGTTCAAACTCTGCAACTCGAGAAAGCTTTTAGCCCATCCGTGTTCTTTATTATGAACTGAATCCTGTGCTATTCCAGATTTGGAACTTGAGACGGAAACTTTTTTCCCCCTTCGTTCACACTCTTACTCTGGTTAATCTCGTCACTATTGCTCTTTATAAAGACTTTTGAACAAAAAGTAATAAAAAACGAAACTGGACATGAAGGAATTAAATTTCACGTGGAATATACTTTAATCTCGTCGTCCAAAGGGGCTAATACAACATAGTATATACCTATATAGCGATCACCTACCGTAAGACGAAGAGGTCAGACTATGGTATAAAAGAAAGAAAGTGAGATCTCAGAGGCTTCCTCTTTCCGGTTCCGCATCCTAACGTAGAATTTCCCTCCGGATAGCCCGGATGGCTATCGAGACTAGTATCTTTCAACTCTTGAACCTTTTCTTCCCCCCTTTCGCTGCCAAGATCAACGTCAAAGTAGCTAGTGGATCACCTTCCAATAGCTTATTCCACCAATGCTGCCCTTCGTCAATCGCTATCTGACTTTCGAAGCCCCCGTGTGGCTTATATCTTGCTGTCTATGCTTACCCATCGAGACAATACAAATAGTAAAACAATTGCTTCCACTGATTTATCTACAGTTCCATGCACACACGATGTGATTGGTCTATATACTGTATCAGTTATTTGACCACTAGCTAATTTCATAGCACGAGTACATGTGAATTGCAAGGCATAATCCTAAAGGAACATGACTAGCGTGCCAAAAAAGGTTGTACAATGTAAATGCCTGCGGTGCCCGGCAGTTAATTTACCCGTCGTATTCTGTAACTACTCCCGTTTTGTCAACTGCAATTATTCACCGCAAACTGCAGCCACAGCACGTATAAGTGACCAAGTCAACAATAATTAGACTCGTTATAATTTCATCGAGCTCGCATCGAACGATTGTGACGAATGAACCGAGACCGCGACAGGCAAAAAATCAGGGATGAACGAAGTGTATAGGACACAAGATTGCATCTACAGCAGTAATTGCTCGATATACGCGAGATACTCGCGAAATCCATGGTTATACACCGCTGGATGTATCGCTGACCCTCAACACCTGTCAATCTCGCCCAAAACATATAGTACAAATGGACTGAGTGATTTCATTGGGATGAGAGAGGTCGAGAGAATCGCACGCCGTATATACCGGAGGGCGTCGGTCTGTTCGTGCACACAGAGCCAGCGTATATGTATAAATATATATATGTCGCGTGACACTCGGAGTACGTATGTGTATACACGGAGAGCAGCAGGAGCGGCGCGTGCGCGGAAGACGACGAAGCTGAGAGAGAGAGAGAGAGAGAGAGAGAGAGAGAGAGGGTGTAGGTCAGTTATCCGCGCTGCTAGGCTGCGGCTGCTGGTGTCGCGCGCGGTCGTCGACGCGTCCCTGTCGCGGCCACCTTCTGTGCTACATGTATATATAAACGAGAGTCGAGACTCCGACTCTGTGGCTGTGTTGGTACACAGAAAAAAATACTTGGCTGGATTAACCAAAAATGTAGCTGGACTAGCCATTTTCAGGTGCTAAAAAATGGACAGCCATTTATCTTTGCTGTCTCATCCATAGCAACGCGCTAGGCCGTTTAGCTAAAAATTTGGTTAGGTTAGCAAATGCAAATCGCTAAGGTAGCTCTATGGACCGCATTCTCCATGAACCAAATCTTGTTTACTTTCAATAACCTATATTAATAAAAAAGGTTTTAGATAAAATATTCCCAAGTATATACTTTTTGTATACAAACAAACACAACTTACATATTCATCAGAGCACCTCAATTTCTTGGCTAATGGTTCTTCAAATTCAAACTCAAATGATTTCGTTTGCTCCTTTAATT
>UELV01101239.1:0-11441 GCA_900490015.1 Megastigmus stigmatizans
TTATAAATACTGATTGTTAAGTATTGTATAATACGGTTATGCATTCCACTGGCACCCGAGGCATTTTTTGCAATAACTTTGTTAATATTGTTTGCGCGAAAGATTTGCATAGATCTTTTTAATCGTTTTTTATGCGCAATCGATTTATAATTAGTAAATTAGGATTCTAGATTTCCGGGTGCTAACTTCTAGGAACTAGATGGCACCTCTTCTGTCAGTGACGCGAGGCACTTGCTACAAGGCAAGCGATTTTTCTCCGTGTATCTGTAGTGTGTACAGCGTACACTGTTCACTCATATTTATGTTTTGGTTTACAGTAAATAATTTTAATTTTTAGTTATTAAGGACAATGTTGTAAGGGTGTTACTGTGACAGAATAATAATAAGATTTTATAGAAATAATTTTTAACCATCAAATAAAAAAAAAAATGGATGTGCTTCGAGGTTATGGAAGTGGTGATGATTACAACAGTGATGATGATAAGGAAAAAGTTCAAAAATCAGTAACTGAAATAAAAAATGAAGATGGAAATCCAAATGATAGTACTTCTGCAGATTTATCCTCAATAAAATTGTCTTCTAGTTTAGCGTTAAAAGTTTGCGCTGCACCAGATGTGGTAGCATCAGTAAGTAGTCATATTTTAACAATTTCATTAAACAGAGAGTACAATTACTTTTTTTAAATATGTTAATCACTCTAGTTTATAATTTTACATCTCATGTTTACTTACAGGGAACAGAATTATGTGTACAGCATGTAGATTCTACGACAAAAGAATTGGTCTTTAATCCAAAATTTCATGAACTTTTTGCGCCTGAGGTAGGACCTGAAAATCCTTTTAAGACACAGCAGCAAAAAGCTCCTAAAAATACTTTATCTGGGTATGTTGAAAGAGCCCACATTAGTGAATTTCAATTTGAGAATCAAAGGAGAACTTTTACGAGTTATGGTAAAGTATTTTTTTAAATTTTGTAAGCTCATAATTTGTTTTTTTTTTTATTTTTTACTAATGAACTTATTTTTCTTTTTATTAAAGGCTATGCTTTGGATCCAACTGTTGATGGAAGTGCAGAAGAGGGAAAAGTATTAATAGGAGCAATAGAAGCTGCTGAAGAAACAGGTGCAAAGACCGTTTTTGAAAACACAGTCATTCGGCCATGTGACAAAAGGAAACGAAAAAGAAATGATGATCCTACAGATATTAATGGATTTTTGGGTCCATGGGGTGGTTATACTGATGAAAGACGTGTTATTCAACCTAGCGAAGAGGAAGCTGCAGAACTAGAAGAGATTTTAGCTAAAAGAAATAAAAGAGGAAAACAAACAGATGAGAAGCCTCTTGAAGAAAAAACTGTTTTGCACAGTAAGTTTGAAATTCATTTGAGTTTATTCGACTTATTGTAATCTAAGCAATTGTGAAAATACATCATTTATTTATTTTTTATTTATTTTTATAATAATACTTCATTTATTTTTCAGTTAAAGATAGTGTCGACTATCAAGGAAGATCATTCTTGCATGCTCCTCAGGATGTAGGTGTGAACCTGAGATCAGAATCTCCACCAGAAAGGTGTTTCCTTCCGAAAGCTCAAATTCACACATGGGAAGGGCATACAAAAGGAATTTCACAAATCAAATGGTTTCCTGTTACTGCACATCTTTTGTTATCTTGCAGTATGGACTGTAGGGTTAAGGTAACAATGTTTAACAATTATTTTCAATCATAGTTCATCACTAAATAATCATTTTAGAGTAGATCATTTTTTAATCTTATAAATTTATAAATTTATAACCTAAATTTTATAAATATTTTTATGTCATAGTTATGGGAAGTGTACAAAGAGAGAAGATGTATTAGAACATACTATGGTCATCGGCAAGCTGTAAGAGACATAAGTTTTGACAATGATGGTAAAAGATTTTTATCGGCTGGTTATGACCGTTATGTTAAGTTGTGGGATACTGAAACTGGTGCTTGTATCAATCGATTTACAAGCCGCAAAGTTCCATATTGTGTTAAATTTAATCCTGATCCTGACAAGCAAAACCTTTTTGTTGCTGGAACAAGTGACAAGAAAATTATTTGCGTAAGCTTCTATTATATTATATAAAATCCATGTATTAATTAAATAAGACGATTTAAAAATGTTATTTGTATTTTCAGTGGGATGTAAGAACTGGAGAAATAATTCAAGAATATGACAGACATTTGGGTGCTGTCAATACAATAACGTTCGTTGATGAAAACCGCAGATTTGTAACAACTTCTGATGACAAAAGCTTAAGAGTTTGGGAATGGTAAAATATTTTTCTTCTTATATAACTGTGATATTTATTGCATTGTTTTTACTAATAACATAATTATTTTGTTTCAAATAGGGATATACCAGTTGACATGAAATACATAGCTGATCCTACAATGCATTCAATGCCAGCAGTGACTCCATCACCTAATCAGAAATGGTTGGCTTGTCAAAGTATGGACAATAAAATTGTAATATTTTCTGCTCTAAATAGGTTTAAAATGAATCGTAAGAAAACTTTTACCGGGCATATGGTCGCAGGATATGCCTGCAGTTTGGACTTTTCTCCAGATATGAGGTTTGTACAACTCTTTGATCCTATAATTAGTTTTAGATGATAAATAAAAAAGAATTCAATTTAAAACAATGTTAATTTAACAAAATAATAATAAAATGTTCTTTTTACAGTTACCTTGTATCTGGAGACGCTGATGGAAAGGTATTTATTTGGGACTGGAAGACCACAAAACTGTATAAAAAATGGAAAGCTCATGACAACGTATGCATTTCTACATTGTGGCACCCTCATGAGCCCTCGAGACTTGCAACTGCAGGTTGGGATGGCAAAATAAAATACTGGGATTAAAATTGTACATAATAAATAAAATATTAATTTAAGGTCTTAGATAATAAAGTGATATTTTTATTAAAATAAATATCAATTTCTTTATTTAAGTAACCTCATAAGTCTACATCATGTTATTTAATGATTAAAAACGTATACTTGGTTAATTTAATATGCTTTTATTTACATGAACTTATATGACTATAAATTGCCATTCTTTTTATTTCGTTAACATACGTAAGATTCAAAAACAATATCTATAATTTACTGATCTATAAAATATTTTTCACAATATAACATAACAAGCAATCGCTCTTACATAGAGACATACAAATGCATATAAATATGTACGCACATTGGAATTAGTTTTAACTTTAAATTAATACTATAAATATGATTATGTAATTTACAAACATTGTAACGCATTCACGCAGTTTCTTTTATACATTTCACTTAAATTGCACTTTTATCGTTTCCTTTCTTGTCAATATTTTGGCGATTTTTTTCTACCAAAGTAATCGTTTCAATAAAGTCATTCGTTAAAAGATATATACATTTACAAATGTTATAATTGAATAAGATTCTAACATCGAATTAATAATTACTTAACTTTACGAGATTGACAAAGACATTTTACAAAAAGCTATACTCATGGAGGGGATTAAAATTTTTTCGTGAATTTGGATTATGCAATTACGGCAGGGAAATTTCGAAAGCAATCTCAAAATTATTTAATATAAATAGCAAAGAAATCCTTTACGTCGATAATGATGTAGGTATTGATTGGGTAAATACGTTTGTACTCCTTCGTTTGTAAAGAAAGCGAATTAGTTTATTATTACATTTGTGTAGGAATTCGATTGCGAAGATAAGCTAGAACTTCGTCGGTCCCTTTCATCAAGGTTGCTTGCCTCGGCTGCTTAAAGCAATTTCCACTTAAAGATAACATTCTGAAAAATATTATAAAGTTAATTCACGTTATCTTGTTTTTAGTTCGATGTAAGGTAGTCGTTACTTCAATAGAAGAGTACGAGAATAAATTATAAATATAAAAATCAAAAAATTGTTTTGGCGTAATGAAAAATTTGAAAGATACACAAGAACTAACTTAAATCGTTTCTTTATAGTGACATAAATTAGTTGCACAGCGATATTTCTATATAGTTTCTAGTTTGATGTTTTCGATTGTGATTAATTATTCTTGACATGCAGATGTGTATGGGTATAGGTATAGAGGTTTAAGCGCACACATTTCTTACCTCCGTTACTAATGGCTGTTCTTGAGCTACGCTTTGAGAATGTCAGTAAATGCAGAAGCATGCGTTTCTTTTGTGATTTCATTGATAAATATGCTTATGCGATTTTTAGACTCAGGGTGGGACTACGAAAAATAAAACCATAAAAACGTATAAAGAATTGTTTGTAAAAAAAAAAAGAACTTGTGGCTATGATACGAAAGAAAAAGTGAATAGAGAAATAAGTACAAAGTTAAAAAGAAATATAAATAAATCATAAAAATAATCCGATGAATTTGCAATGCTTGTATACAAACGTGCGAGCAATATGACCCTAATTTAATGATTGACACTGCATACGTGTACTTTACCATTAAAAGAAAAAAATGATTTATTGTGTTTAGCTATAAGGTGAACTAAATAATTCAGTTATGCAATGAATTTGATTGTGAAATATCAGCGTATAAATAGTTACCTTAAAGTTTTTAGGTTTCCCAGTTCCGGTGGAACATGTCCAATATTATTGTTAGAAAGATCTAGATTCGCGAGTCGCTTAAGATTACTTAACGCTGGCACATTGATTGACGACATCTTATTGTCGTTTGCGATCAATATCTCCAAATTCGGTATTTCGTATATACAATCCGGCATCTCTTCGAATCTAAAAGCAAAGGCATAGATTTTGTAATAACAACCGTTTATAATAGTTTGTAACGCCTCGTAAAGAGGAAAAACACAGTTGTTTCGACGTACTTGTTGAAGGAAATATTTATCTCGATCAAGAACTGCAAATAGCTGATGCTCGAGGGTAGCGAAGTGAGTAGATTTTTGCTCAAGTCCAAGTACCGTAACCTAATGAGACTTTCACCGAGCCAGTCGGGCAACTCCGTGAGCAGATTGTACGATAACTTGAGGTCCGTTGTCGTCGTCACCTTTGACATGCTCTCCGTTAGTTCTTGGAGCTTGTTCCTACTTAAGTCTACGCAGGTCACTTCGGCTTCTTTGGCATTTTCAAAGACTTCGTCCGGCACCTCAGCCAAGTTTTGACCGACCAAACTCAGTAGCTTTGCATTCCTCATAGTATATCTGTCAATGAGAATTTAAAATCTATACGTTTTTTAGTTTTCTAATGACAATTTTAAAAGTAGGTATACTTTAAAACATTCGTGCTTTTACTTTTCTGCCTAATCTATATGTTTTAAAATATTGCTCAAAAAATTTCATTCGACGAGTTTTACCAAAGTAACTTTAATTCTGAATTTAATAATGAATATAGTTTTCAATTTAAAAATCCGCTACACGCAGTGTAATCAAGATAACAATATCAATCAATCTCAGCACGTGTTAATCTAGTTGTATTACAAATACAAAAAAAAAAAAAAAAAAAAAAAAAAAAGGTCCGACTAACTTATCAGGATAGCTGTTTGTGCCACAGGACCGTAGAGGCGAATTGGCGGTCTCCAAGTTGCTCGGATTGATATTTTGTTGTCGAAGGTGCTTCATGATGCGGGGCGTACCGCACGACACGATGTCGCGACGCACGTTCTTCACTTTGTTCCCATCGATCGCGAAATTCTGCAGATTTGGCATCACACCTACACAGCTAGGTATCCTGCAACGACGAAACAAAAAAAAACATGAAAACGTCTCGATACCGTAATTTCTATATGCAGATCGATCACAACTCACGCGGATATATTATTGTAGGATAAATCGAGCTGCTCGACATTAATGAGAAGAATAATCTCATCGGGTATGAGCTCGATCTCGTTATTGTTCAAATTCAGGACCTTGAGCTGACCCAGACTTTCCAAGTAATTCACATCTATTTGGGTAATACTGTTGTGCGAGAGGTAGAGTTCCTGGAGGGATGTGCAACCGCCTACATCCGGAAAGCTGGACAGGTTGTTCATGTGGAAATCGAGTCTCTCGATTTTTCGCAGCTCGCCCAGTGGATGAATGACCTCCAGACGATTGTTGCTCACGTCGAGCTTCTTCAGAGCTGCAATTAGTAATTTAACCGTATATCAATGATGTCTGCGCCGGCAGGTTATTTTTCTCCTAATTTTCATCGCGGAAAAGCCCGACGCCAAAAGATTCTCTGCATATACGCAAAGTTGTGTACAAATATATCGAGTCTTTCAGTAGTAATGGGCGGAACTAATCAGACGCGTATAATTTGTGGATTAGATTTTCCATATCGTGTATGAACTTTTGTTAACCAATAAATTGCAGAATGAAATGTTCAATTGAAAAACTGTATAGTAATATGGGTATAATTATAACAAGAGCAGATAGCAAATGACTATTTTAACCTTGCGTCACGATATAATACAATGCGTATGAAAAGTCGGACAAACCTCTCATGCTCATCACATCCGGTGGAAGTTCTTTTAATTTATTGTGATTTAAATCTAGAGCGATTAAGCGGACCAAATAGCCCAATCCAACGGGCAAACTCGTCAGCTCATTGGATGACAAGTTCTAAAAAGAGAAATATCCAATGCATCAGCCTCGAACAAGGTATATAAGGTACAATTTCAAAAGTCTATCTATAATTATTTCGTTACCAAGTACTCGAGCATCACCAAGTCTCCAATCGCCGGACTCAATTCTTTTATCAGATTGCTCTTTAAATCCAGGCATCTCAGCTCGTTGAGATTGAAAAATTTGCATGGTAGAGTACGTATTTTGTTCGAGGACAGATTCAATTTTCGCAGCTTCGTCAAGCATCCGATCTCCTCGGGCAACGTTTCCAACAGATTATCGTGTAACTGCAACAATTACATATCCATAAATCACATAGTTTAAAACGGGAAGCATTTCTTTTCGCTACTTATTTCAAAAATAGTGGTCTTACGCACATCTAAATTGACTAGATCTCCCAGAAACTTGACGTCTTCGCTCAATTTGGTCAAACTGTTGGAACATAAATCCAATGATTTCAACGGCTCGTACTCCCACCATTTGGTCTGATTGTCGGAATTGCGTAGGTCAACTTGCAAATCCCTCAGTTCTTCCGCGCTCAGCTCGTTTATCGTCCATACCCTATCGGGTACTGCCAACGAAACCAACAACAACAACAACAAAATCATCATCGGTACACGCTCATTCCATCCCCCCAACAAAAACAGTGCCAGTATCATCCAATCCCATCATTTATATATCCGCTCATCGATAATCAATTAAAAACACTTTCTACTCCAATTGCGAGAACGAGTTCTGGTCGGTGCGCGCCAAAAACACAAGCGCGGAAAAAATCCTAAAAAGGGCTTTTACGCGGTGAGAGATATATATCGGTCGAAAAGTCGCGCGACACGCAGTTGAACATTCAGTCCTCTCTCACCGCCGGGTATATCGTTTTTTACCCTTAAATAGTAGCAAAATTGACATAAGCCGATGGTATATACAAGCGTACATCGGCAAAAAAAAAAAAACTAACCGTCTGCGTCTGTATACTGCAAATATATGCAATGCGATCTCGTTTCATTTCACATTTTCCTCGTTTATGGAAACTTGCTTTGTACGTGACGACGACGACGACGACTCGTGTTTGGCCGGGATATATATCGTGATGCATGTGCACGCGTATAGACACACACACACACGGTTAAGTAAGAGTTAGATCCCTCGTTTTTCTGGCATTGCCCAGCGAGCCTATTTACGCTCAGGACTTTCAGAATAGATTTTACGCGTGTCGTTGCGGCTCTAAATTATGACACCGTTTGATTTTACTAAGGTGTACAGTATGTGTGTGTTAGTGTTGGAGGCCGCGGCTGAACTTGAACTATTAACGACGAGTATATAGGCGCGCGGTTTATTTCAGGAAATAGCAAGTATCCACGCGGGCTATTTGCACAGAGAGCGATAATTGAATTATTGATGGATAATTGATGGATAATCGCGGATGGCATGTCTATTATATCCACCGACAGAATTGCATAGTCGATGTCGTATTATTTTTGAGGTCGAAATAATACTATTTGCTTACCAACTAAATCTGAGTCTAATTATAGATTATTTCCCGCGGGCTTCTGACACAGCGTAAACGAAGAAAAAAGAAAACGGCTGGGAAAAGCCTTGGGTGGAATTTTTAATTAGCGTCGCCCGCCGAACATACAGAGAGAGAGAGAGAGAGTGAGAGAGAGAGAGAAAGAGTTTATGTCCAGCTGCGCTTTTTGGCCGCCAGCCCAATCATAACATTGGCCTTAAAAAATTTCTATATCTGCAATACTCTGCCGATTTGTTGAAACACAATATTCCGAAAATACACGTACAATATCGAGTCTTCCAAAGCTATACTGTTCTATCAATACTTTCAACTCGATTGTTGTTTTTTTTTCTTTTTTTTTTTCATAATATAATTCTTGTTTCCTTCACAGCATGTAATAGCCGAAGCTCTTCCATTTCTATATTATGATTTTATCGTAATGGTAAAATACGAAAATCGATCTCCAATACCGAATTTACAGGAATCTCTAAATAATTCAATGCTCGCGTATATTCTCACTTAACAAAGCTAAAATCAACAAATTACAAAGTGCAATTACATACTCCGATGCTGCGCTAATAGTAATAAAAACACGTCTCTCTCAAACGTCAGCGTTAATTACATATTCATCAGATCTCCGCGTTCTTCGCATTATCCGGGTGCAAAAAAAAACGCAAATCTCTCGATAATCCACCGAAAATCCAACAAGCATCTTTTCTCTGCACCAAGCAAGAGAGAGAGAGAGAGAGAGAGAGAGAGAGAGAGAGAAGAAAAAAAGAACTGTACTCGAACCCTACACATCTAAGGTTTCACTATATACCACCGCACAGTCGAGTGAAAGTCACTGGTGGCGGCCTTTTCAAACCGCGGATCACACACACACACGGCGAATAAAAGCCCAGCAGAATGTATAATCAAGCCCAGCCGAAAACGTGAGATAAATTCAAATATGCAGCTATAGTCTCACCGGTTGCCAATCCCCTTGACGACAGACACAGCTTCCCCGTTCTCCTGGCCGCTATCACGACCTCGGCCGACAGTTCCGAATTATCGTCATTCTTCGTCCTGAGCCTGAACACCGATAGATTATTGATTTTCCTCTTGCTAACCTTCATCTTTCGCCACTACTCGGGGCATCTCCCTTATCGTGTATTATGCGTCTATATGCCTCTCTTTTTTCACCCTTATTCCTACCTCCACACTCCACCCCTCCGACCGAAAAGAAATGCTGCACACACCAACGCCGCTGCTTTATGAAATATGTATGTATATATCCACCAGCCACCCTGTATTATGTGTAAGAGGGTCGCCGTTCCCTATCTATACATCAACGAACTCGCGATTGAATAATAACAATATCAACCACCCCGTGTCGGACACGCGAGTTCTGTCGCGATATATATATATATATATATATATATATGCCAATCGACTGTACGATTCGTCTATATTGCAGACCGCAAGCGAACGGTGTAAACAGCTCGAGCGAACGTCTCGCACTACTGTGTATACTCTTCTTTTTCGCGGATGCGCGCGGGTCGCGCGTGAATAGTACAAAAAAAAAAGGCGAGCTTCCCCCCGCGAGAGAGGTGTAAAGGAGGAGGACGCGGTGCGCGCGCGTCTGTTGTGGAACGATCGCTGCTCTGCTGCTGGTCGCTGTTGTGTTTTGTACCGCGCGTTATGTCACGGCGGGATAGAGCGCATGTGCGACTCTCCGGTGGTCTATATAGTTGCTTTGTCATTAACGTGCAATTGCGCGCACTTATAGACGAGCGCGCGGGAGGGAGAGATTGCTGTATGTATATGCCTATATACTCCAAGCGCACTGGCTGACCCTTACACACTATTGCGGTGTGTACAGATGTATATAGGGACACGGAATAGGCTTGCGAGTCTGTTTGTCACGCTGTTATGTCCACGCCTTGTTCGGATATAGAGAAGGGCTTGTTTTTGGCACGATGTTGAATTTGCTTTCGCGTTGTTTTGTAGAAATTTTCTTTTTTTCTTTTTTTTTGTATGCGGGAAGAGGCAACTGCGGATTTTATAATGATTTTATGGAGACGATTTTGAATTTGGCGATGTTTCAGTTGGTTTCTTAGTAAAAGAATGCGGATGAACTTGTAAATGGTTTAGAAAATTTCATTCGTTAAGATATATCTCGGCCAATATAGAATAATTACTATAATTTTAAGCAAAATCTATTACATTTTCAGCAAATTTCACTAAAGAGTACAATAATTTTTTCTATACTTTGCCAAGTCTGTCCTCGAGTGTTCCTAGACGATATGGTAAAATTTTCTAAACTATTTTTCTCCGTCCCACCTTGATTTTAAGCCAACGCATCCTTGACAGTGATTGTCCGCAAATATTACGTCTCATTAAACAAGCTTATCTAACGTATCGTATACTTACTCGCAACGTATGTTTTGAACTATTGTCTGTAAGAAAAAAGTCTGCATTTATTTCACGATAAAATCTATTTTAATTCACGTGCGTCGATATACCAAAAAGATAAAAAATACAGTTTGCTATACCTAGTTATCTACATTTTTGTTAAAATTACTAACTTTTCTCTATATGTAGATACTTAATACTTCTCTTCAGTTAAAGTAAATACGTTTTAAGTGGAAAAAGACAGTTTTTATTTTTAGAATCAATTTTTATCACTTTGTAACGTGTATCTAGGTCGATTTAAAAAGAAACTAAACAGACTATCTACATTCTATATAAATGTGATCCAGTTTATATCAGATGTTCTCTGGTCATTGATCTTTAAAGCTCTAATCGATATTCCTTCATCGTTATAATATTAAATCAAAATCCAAATAACCTGCAGAATCTTACGAAACCTCGTACATGCATTAACCTTGTAGATATATGTATAATAGTTGAAATTTCTAAATTTTCTCACTTTTTTTCGCGAAAAACACGCCATATTTTTTTTCAAGAGTGTTTAGCAAAAAAAAGTCTCACTATTCGAAAGAACAGGTCAAAATACGCCGGATAAGATCTTTCCGAAATTTTTTAAAACCTTCTTTTTAGTTGTAAAAGAGCCCTCTAAGAAGTTGTCTGAAAAATTGCTTATTAAATTTTGAGCTTTTGGGATTTTGCGAAATATGGCCATTTCCAAGAGGTTAAAAATATTTTAGAATCATGAAAAAAAATTTCCCGTAATATTTGAACATCGATTGCACTTTTTTGCAGTATTTTTTAGAAGTGTGACGCTGTTCTGCATTGCTTCTCTTCTTCGGGAGGCTGGTATCATTGTTCTGTACATCCAGCGGTAATGCGTATGATGAAGACGTTGCTGATGGACCTGTTTCTGCTGCTGGAGATGTTGCTGCTG
>UELV01101241.1:0-11378 GCA_900490015.1 Megastigmus stigmatizans
ATGTAGTCATTCGTTCGCAATAAACACCTGAGCCATAAATCTTCGAGTAAACCTTGTCTTTCGTATGTGACGTAAATGAATTAACGATTGAAAAAAATGAACTAATTTACTAATTACGGCATTTCTCTAGGAAAAGGGAGACTTCAGGCGTGTTCGCCGTTACACTCAACAGCTAGCCCTTTGCATACCAGCGGTCTGTAAACCCGAGGAAATCGAAAAGGCCTTGCAAGGCACATTCGATGAGTTCGGAGAGAAGAATAATGTCATCGTGAAAGTGAACGTAGACGAGATGAACTGTCAAGCCTATCACGAGGAAAAGGAATTCTCCACTGGTGCCATGGTTTACTGGTTAGTTTTCAATACTGTACAAGAAGTACACATTTTTACATATCACATAAATGTTTCATCATAGATGAAACGAAACATTAATAATTATTAATGGAAATTGATAATGAAACACAGAGCGGTTTACCATTACAACTGCACATAGTCGTTAATGAATCATCCGATTTAAATTCAATTTTTTGCTTTTCTGAGTAGTCACAGCATGATTTCGCAGTGAAATAAAGAAAATTTAGATGAACAGTTCTGCGTTCCGCATTATTTGTCATAACTGATATTAATATCAAGCATACGAATAAGCTTTATCATCATGCAAAATTATTAAAATTAAAAATTGAAGATTCTATTTTACCTTAACGACAACACCGCATTATCAATTCTAAACAATTCTTTCGATACTGACCAAAAATTTTATCCTTTTTGTTATACAGCGGTATACTATTCGGTATATTCGGCTTGGTGTTAATAAGTAGTTTATACGATGGCACATTGAACACGGAGGAAGAGAAGCTCGGCACTTCGATGGGCCGTAAACTGCTCCTCTGTTTCTCAGCGAAACGTAACTTCCGTACGGTCATGGAGGTGAGATACGATCATCGCGGCTTGGATACCATCCACATGATCAGATTCTTCTCCACGGTACTCGTGCTCGTCGGTCACAGGATGATGCAGTACTTCCTCAATGGCGTTGTCAACAAGCGATACCTGGAACTGGTGAGTTTTCGGATATGGTCCATTTTTTGTGATATCTGCAAAGAAAGTATAGAAAATGGATTGCAATGACTTTTATAAATACATTTAGAAATCAATTTTTAAACTCCATCAATGAAATTATTGGTATCTTGAATAAACAATTTGAAGTGATAAATATAGAGTATTTTATGAGACGTGAAAATCTTAATTGATCGTAGATTTCATCGTTCAAGTGGAGTTCGATAACGATAATTGAATTATAATTTTGTGTGCAAGATTTATCATTTAATTTTATAAGTTTTTACACTTCCTTGTACTTTCTTGAAAATATTTTTTTTTGCTCCTTTATAGCCTCGATTTATTTTACAGAAGTATACTTTATCTGCAGCTTGACATTGGATTTGAATAATGCATAAGATGCAATGTTTAGAAAATTCTATAAAAATGATAAAAAATGTATCGTATTTACAGACTTTCGAAGTCCCGTCGTTCATTATGGTGCACAATGGGCCAATCATCGTCGATGGATTCTTCGGTGTTGGAGGTCTCTTGACTTGTTATGGACTTCTCTGCCAGTTTGATAAAACGAAACGTTGCAACTTCATCGGACTCACTCTAATTCGTTTCTTAAGGTAGTTACGCATACTATATAATTAATACACCTATTTTATGCAACGAAAAAATAATATAGTTAATTTTAAAAATATGACTTTTTATAGATTTACGCCCGCGTACGCTCTTTTGGTCTTCTTCCACGTGTACCTCTTTCCTTACATGGGTTCCGGTCCACAATGGAAGTCGAAAGTCGTACTCGAATCCGAGAATTGCGCAGCGACCTGGTGGGCGAATCTCTTTTATCTGAATAATTACGTCTCAATGGACCGACTGGTAAGTTAGGACAAACTTTTTAGTGTCGAATTATAATATATTATAATTGTCAAGTGCAAAAAATTAAAAAAACTGAATACATTTTTAACGTTGAAAAAGAATTTTATTGCTCAATTTGTGCATTTATATTTTTGCTTCGATGAATGCATTTTTATTTATTTCGTCTCTAGAGATCATTTATCGAAATCCATATAAGTATTGTTATTGCTAATTAGAAAACTTCAAAGATTTCATCTAAATCGATTATCGATCATCTTATACAGATTGCTAATACTCTTGATTATTCTACTTACAGTGCATATTCCAGTCTTGGTACCTATCGGTCGACTTCCACTGTTACCTTCTCGGCGTGGGCATTATCTGGGCCTTTTGGAAGCTACCGAGAAAAATCGGCTATTCAATTTTCGGAGCTGTGACCTTCATCAGCGTATTGTTGCCTTTCTACCAAACCTACATGTATCGCGTACAACCACTGTTCATCGGTTTTCCTTAGTAAGTTTAACAAGCATTCAAAATAGCAAATTATTTAATGAATTACGATACTTCGGTACACTCAAACGATCTCTCACGTTGATTCACTTTAATTTCATTAGCATTAATGTACAATTTAAAAGAAGAAAGTAAATTTTTTTTTATAATTATCACATAAAATATTTAATTTGATTAGCATGCAGCATTGTACCGTACGATACATCATCTATAAAACATAAAGTTGTGCTATATGAATTCTTCAAATTGAAAATTTCCGTATAGTCATCGTATTATGTAATACACGTGCGCGCGTTCCTGGCTGTAGGAGTCTCTCGCGCTCCTTGATTAATTATTCCGTATTTACAAATTTGGTTAGTGTGACCGGTTTAATTGGGAATCGCAATAACTGTTACTTTGTTTTTTTTTTGCAGCCTGAACAACCTAATAATGGACCCGTACTTCACAACATCCTATGTGAAGTCGCACCTGCGTATGAGCGCTTACTGGGTAGGAATTATCTGCGGTGCCATACTGTACGATTACAGGAACGCCACTTGGCGTATCTCGAAGGTAATCTAAATATTTTGCTACTTTTTTTTATTCTGTTAGAAGTCGAGCGCGTCCGAGTAACTTGCTCTGGCGATCGATAAAGAAAATGATTATAATACGCTTATTGCGCAACGATTTCACTTGATTGAACTTTTTTTTGTGCTCCGTAGATGCCACGTGTAGTGTAAAAACCAAAAAAAAACTTGACATTTATCATTGTACACAGTTTTCCTGGTAAAAAATTACTTACATTCCTAAGCTACATAATCATTATTTTGTTTGGAATTATTTAGGTTTCGATACTGGTTTTTTCTATAACACGATTAGTATGATGTGTAGTATGATATTAAAATTTATTAGTCTTTCGCTGTAATAATAATGACGCGGTTATAGTGAAAAAAATTAATAAATTCTCCTATACCGATTTAAATGTTATTTACATGAAGTAAAAAAAAAACTTACAGGATCACCGAAAATTTTTAAGAACATATGTCAATGCGGTTTTAATAAAGAATACATAGCAAAGAACATCGTTAGCCACGCTAAAAATGATTAATCGACAACACGTATCCATCCCAACCATCTACGCACAAAACTATATCAATCAGGTTTATTTTCTCACAAAATTCTAAAAGCAAGACAAATACGCAAAACCACTCGAACCCTTTCATTTCATTTTCATTCACAAAAGTTCTAAAAAAATATTTTTCTATTCAGAGATGGGCGCAAGGATTGTTTATACTGCTGGTGGTGCTAACGAGCCTGTACTCGCAGTCCCTGGGCTACCGATTCCTGGATCCCAACACAAATCGCTCATCGCTGGAGATGGCACTCTACGCCAGTCTGCATCGCGGCGCCTTCGCTCTTTCCATGTGCTCCATTGTACTCCTCGTCGCGATGGGCGACGGATTAGGTAAGACCGCTTTTCTTTTCACGTGCGATGGCTCTGCCGATATTCAGAGCAGCTTCGCATATGCTGTTGTGATTTATGGATAACAGACGGCTTATTTCCCTTTCAAATGGCGACGGGAATATTTTTCACGTGGGTCGTGACGGTATCAAAGAGTGTGTTAAATTTTTTATTTTATAGCAAGTGGGTAACGTTTTTAAATACGCAGAGTATAAAATATTGGATAGTATCATGATTTATCAAAGCGGCAAAAGGATACGCATAAGTAATATATTTTTAAGCCTCGTGAATTCGTAATAATCAATCGTGCATCTTTACTAAAGCATTCCCGAGGAAAAAAAAATTAGAGGTCAAAGTCTTGGTCCGTGGTGCAATTCGTTAGCACTCGTGCTTACATTAATGTTTTACAGTGCGCGCGTACAAATTTGATTACAAAATTCCCTATTGCCCAAAACTCGAATAGCATTAATACACAGCCTTCGGTCATTTAAGAAAGGTTTATTTATTTCGGCGGTGCCGTTTTTTTTCCATTGACCCTATAAAAATCTGTTGCAACTAAATTCTGTATTAAATTCATCTGCGTCTCGTGGCTTTTCTTCTCAGATTTTCCCTTGGCCTCCTTGTTCTATTGCTAGATTACGATAATCCCTTTTGTATACCAGCGATAGAAAGTTAATTGGGACAGCTGCTTGTCAAACACTCGTACTTAAATTATGAATTATTCGATTTTATACACCATTGAATATAATAAAATGCATGTCCAAGATAAATTGCATTCAATTAAATTCTTTACTTTTACGACTACAATAATATATATTTCGTATATGCAAATGGATTGAGGTTACATAATTTTATATTTGTAATGCAAATAAGGGAACCGGTTCAGCATTATCAATATTTCGTAGATGCAGACTTTTTAATATCGAAGCGATATTCTTTCATTGTACCAATTTTACGAGAATAATCAAAACTAGGTCATCGGAAACTTAATCTCACTATACTTATCCTTCGGCAGATTTCCATTACAACTTCTTGACGCCGCGCTGGGTTCAGCCATTGGGACGACTGACCTACGGCGTCTTCCTCGCGCACAATTTGATCCAGTCATATCACGTGGGTACAGCAAGGACGGCAAGGACCTTCAGCATTCACAGCACGGTAAATATATTACACACAAAAAAAATTTGCATTTTATTACTGTGCTGCCATGGCAGTTTGTTTGTGGAAAGTGGATGTCAGATTTTCAGGGTTAATGAATGCGAATGCGATAAGTGAAATGGCAAGCAATATATGATTTAGTTGAAAAATATGCAGCGCTAAAAATTCTGAAAGATCCTTAGTTCTTTTTTTTTTTAAGACATTTTTTTTCGTTAGCTGCAGGTACAACTTTCCTGAATATATGATTAAAAGATATCGGATGACCTAATCAACTTGCTATTAACTACATCTTTACGGAATTTATGTGAATTTAAATGCATTCAAAGTTCAAAGTATTAGTGTTTTAGCTAATGACCGAATAATTTTTATCTTACAGTTTTGGGACTTTATACCAGATGTCGTCTATTCATTTTTCTTGGCTCTGCTGATTTCACTTGGTGTGGAAGGCCCATTCAGAAGGATAGAAAAACTGCTGCTCATGAAGAGGACGGATAGCGTGACGAAAAAATCGAGCAACGATGAAGATGTGACGGAAAGAATAGAAGCGAAAAAAGTAGATTAAATGAATGATAAAAAAAATGAATGTTAAAGGCAATTTTTTATAAAGGAAGACTTGCACATTATATATAATGTGTGTATATGTATAATGTATATAAACTGTAAATATTTTAAATATAATTAAATTAAAGATTTTTATTATAAAATTAATAGTATTTTATTACACACCAAAACGTAATACAAACAAATAAAATAAAATCAAATTATACTTAACTTGAAACTGCACACTGTCTTAAACTTACGAGATTAGTTTTCATTGTGTCAGATCCCAGGTGGTAAGTCTGTATGTGCCCTCTCTATATTATAAGAACAATCATAATTTATGCAAATGCAAAAATTACGATTTTGAATATGCCGTATATATAATATTAAAATTATACTGTAAAAGTAAAGTTTAAGACTTCAAATTAAAGTTTATAAGTATTAATATTTTTGACTCAATACTTCAAATTATTTTTCTCCACTGCCTAGCAGCTCATATATTATCCATGTTACTATGGCGGTATAGGCAAACAATTTTATATAATCTTCTAAAGTTCTAAAGAATTTTTTATATTATTTAAAATATTTTATACCATACATATTTATCTTATATCATTATCTATAATTAGTTTAACTATTATTCTTTTTCGAAAGTTAAACATATTCCATTTTTCATATTGTAGAAAAATTAATATTTATACAATAAATAAACATTTTGAGTCTCTTCTGTAAGAATATGAAAAAGTTCGTTACAAATAGGTTCTTATTTGGATCTAAACCAATCAGATTTTGTATGTAACTCCAAGTGTATACCAAATTCAATGGCAATCTTATTGTTAGTGTCCAGTATGTTCTTGTGCATAAATATAATAAATTTCACTTTCAAACACAACACTATAAATTTTAATTTCATTCTACGCACTGCACATTACAGTTGCTAGTTTAATTTAGTAAATACCGCATAGAAAGCTTAAATATAATGTAAAGTCCCTTTCAAGATACTGCAAATACCTTTCCCTATAATTCACAACCAAAAGAAGACATACATTTACTGGGAATTATTTATGAAGCCAATTACCACGACAACTGTTCCAAGAACGTTCACTTCTTAATGCACGAAACCATTTCGATTTTGAGCCAAGCGAGCGCAGCCACCTCTTTCTTCGTTCCACCTCATTTCAAAAACTATTAGTGGTAAAACTGACTTCAACTATGCAAATTGCGAGACTCTACAGTTCGCCTCATGCACTATGATACTCGCGCTTTTTTCTTTAAAATTGCTTTATTGAAATTTCACGCAAAGAGTAGGGTGCTATTGATAACATCATGAATAAGGAATCGGTTGTACTTACACGATCGCGCTATATTCGATTTTATTCCTAATATTTCTTTCGCGATGTAGTGCGAGAAGTTTAGACGTAAGATGAACTGACAGAACCACTAGATTTCGATTGTTAAAAAAAGATGGATATTTACGACAGCCGTTATTTTGCGCTGAACAAGAAGCTGCTCACTTTCGCCGGCCTGTGGCCCTATCAGGAAACCGGAACGAAATATTTTATACGGATTAACACGTTGTTAATTATAGTGAGCAGTTTGATACCACAAGTGAGATAAGCACTGATTTATGGTGCTTTTCAATTTTAATACGTTGGAATATGCATAATTTTTTTTATCATAATTTGAGAAAAGGGAATGATTGCCTTAAATGATATGTAGATTTTGTCTAATCTTAAGTCGCGATGCGTTTCAAGTTCATAACTGTTTTTTATGTTGATCGTAGCATTTTATCATGTTATAGATGAAAATACTTATGTAATGCTTCGCAGGTGATTGGTTTATACTTGAATTTCGGCGTTAATAAGGACAGAGTATTTGAACACATAGGAGTAGTTTTTTACCTTTTTATAATCGGTTTCAAGGTGATAACTATGTACATAGCGGAAAACAAGGTTAGTACTTAAACTTTGATACATGACGCTTATTATTATCGTGGCTGATAATAAATTTGGACTATCTTTAGATGAAAGCGATTTACGAGAATATAGCTGTAAATTGGGGAAAAATAACGGACAGAAGTGAACGAGATATACTTTGTGAATATTCGGAGAGAGGGAGGATACTTACAATTGGTTACACCGGTAAATTTATTAAGAAATTTTCATATATTATACACGTAGGTTTATTATGTACACCTTTGCACGTGCATCCGGGCCTACGATGCAGAAACAGGCTTTAGAGGAACTGAAGCCATGCAAATGCAAAAGGGCTGATGCAAAATATAGGGTGTCCCTGCATAAAATTGATTTCCGTCATACATGAATACATTCTACAAAAATGCTTTAAATGATCATTTGTTTAAATTTTTTTTTTTTTTTTTGACAATTTTTATTTTTATTTATGTTTATTGTCTAACATTCGCATTCACGCTTTAAACCCCGCTAGACCTATGAGCCTCAACAGAAAACCGAATTATAGCTTTTAGAAGCTAAATATTTTGGGTAGCATCAAATCTAATATTTCCTTACATTTCAACTGACTGATTAGAATATTTACTAATGTTGTTTATTACGCAATATTTTTGTGACCAAATTGCTTTCAGGATATCTTGTAAACGCTTGTACGTTGTTCATATCATTACCAACTACTCCAATGGTTGCAGACAAATTCTTTCCATTGAACGAAACTCGACCGATATATTACATATTAAATGGCGAATATTTAGTCGACCCCAAAGAAAATTATGCGAAAATTTTTATGTTCGAAGCATTCGTTTGTTCGTCAACAGTTTTTGTGTACAGCGCACACGATACGATATACGTTGCATTTGTAGAACATTGTTTAGGAATATTTGCTATTGTAAAGTGAGCTATCAAAAACTATACATTGACTTTCATTTGATTTTAAGTTTAAGTAACTCATATAATCATATTTAAATAATATTTTTTACTCATAAATTTTAGGTCTCGCCTTCAAAACTTAATTGATTTTTCCTTCGAAAATAATACTATTTTTGGCACAAAACAGAAAAATAATGCACAACTTTGGATCATTAAAACCATTCAATTACATAAAGATATCATGGAGTTAAGTATGATTTAAGTTAAATAATAAAATAACGAATAAATCATCATAGGTCTGTTTGCCTCCGATTAAGTCCGATAATTAATAAAGTATTAATCAGAATTTATGCGATTGTAATACACATACTTAAATTGTATCTCAAAATAATTTCAGATTTGCTGATATTATTGAGAGAACATATTCGCCCTCCTTTTTAATTATAATTGGAGCAAACACTGCAGCTGTTACTTTTACGTCGATTCTAGTAAGCATATAGTAGTAATACTACTGCAGCATTAGAGAATTTTCAAATTATTCGATAAGATAGTTACATTCTATTTTTCATTTTCAAACTGGATTTCAGATTATTATACATCTTGGCGATAAGATGCAAATGTGCAGGCACTCGATGATTTTAGTGGGTTTATTGATGCATCTGTTTTTCATTTCTTGGCCGGGACAAAAACTTATCGATCATAGCGGGGGGATTTACGAAGATGCGTAAGTGTATCGATCACAAATTATCGGAAGAATTGATTTTGAAACCTATACATTGTATTCTTTTTTTCAAATATCTTTTGATTACCAGATACATGAATGAATGGTACCATGGGACAAACAAAATTCAAAAGCTCTTGGCATTTATGACGTTACGATGCAGGCAGCCTTGCCAATTGACATGCGGAGGAATATATGTCTTAAATTTCATGAATTTTGCAGTGGTAATTTACGTTGTAAAAACTAACGCTATATTAATACAATGTATACATTTTGTACGATGAAGCCTGAGGAGAGTAAGATTTGAATACCATATAAAAATAGATGAGACCTTTTTAAAAAAATTCTTTGAAGTTTGCGTTATTTAGAACTTAAATTATCTTATTATTTGACTAAAATAATATCGTATCAGTTTCATAAAGAATTCATCAAGAAATCGATAGAAATTATTTCTACTAGTATTACAGGTGCTGGGTTAATAAAACTCCATTGGCACTATCAATTTTTTTATATAATCTGTAATCCATAGAATTGGGGTCAACTTGCAAAATGTTAAAATATTAAAAATTGAACGAAAATAGTCTGAAACTGTGATATACCCGACAAGTAAAGAGTACTAATCATTGCGTACAAATTTTTTATTGCATCCCTATCTTCCTTCATATAGAGTTTTTATAAAGTCTAATAAATATATTTTATATTTAAGGTTTTAAAAACGTCAGCGTCGTATATAACAGTATTTTCGTCCTTTAGATGAGGCTTGTTATCGACAATATTGTTGATTTGGAAACTACTTAGAATGCAGTTATTATAAAACGAAGTTTGTAAATATGAATTTTACATCAGTTAATAAACCAGTTTATAACTATTGTATACATGTATTCTACTTTCAATTAAATGAAATGTTTTAATCACTTTATACTTCACCTACAAGTTATACAAATAATACCATTTATGAGAGGAAAAATGATCCGCAGTAAAAATGACAATATTGCTTAGTAATCCGAGCACAGACTACCGAAAGTGAAATAATTGATACATTAGTTTCTAGGATTATAGTCTATACTATAATATAATATATTTCGTATAAAACTTACTTAAAATTTACTAAAGATATTATAAAATTTCCTATTGCAATTTTTCCACTTTCAGTAGTACGTAATTACAGTTAATATTACCTATTATAATTTTTCCTGGAACACATGTTCGACAGACAGGTATACTCGCAATATAGTAGTCACCAATTTGGGATCTTGTATGACTTTTTTTTATTTCATATTTTGAAAGATCGTATAAAAAAATTAAGTAGTATTTTATCTTTTTCCAAAATAACAAAAATTGAATTCAATATGGCCAATTGAAATTCGTGAGACGTCGCGATTGTATACATTCGTTACGTATGCAGCATTGCAGTATATCTATGCATACATAAAAAATACAAACTTTAAACCTCTATAACTTTTTAATATAATATTTTTGCAAGAAAAACACGTCTTGAGTTGGGAGAAAAATATTAATCTGGATCCCATTTGGAAATTAGGATCCGTGTTATACGTCTAATTTAGAGCGTCAGGTCTATAAATTAGGTAGTAATTACTACCTAATTTCGCCGTCATTCAGCCCAAAAAAATAGAAATTTGACAGAGTACTGTAAAAGACCAACGACATGAAAGGTAATCCTGCCAGAGGTTGGAGAAGACCCAAAGTCGCACATCGACTAGGTACCTGCCCTCGATACCGCCTTTTCATTAAAACAAAAAATTGGTTTATAAACTTTCACTTCATTAATGTATGTTTTTCGTGTCCAACGATTTGAACTATAATCAATTAATACATCTTAAAACTTAATAAAAATAATAATAATTTAGTATTATGAATCATCAAATTTATTAAATATGGATACACAAGCTACAATCACCTCAGTTTTACTTAACCCATTAACGCTCAAATGTCGATTACAAAAATAGTATAATCTACTCAAATTATTTATAGCAAAGCATAAACTGGAATTCAAGTATAAATTAGCATTCAAGTCTAGCAAAGTATAAACTAATATAAATTCTTGTAAATATTATATTAAATAATTATTTATGTTAAAAAAACTGATTAACATTAATTACAATACAAATAAAAATTCTTTAATAGTTGAATTAATTTACTCTGCTCCATTTATAATGTTGAATATTAAGAAATATATTATTCTTGGTGATATATTGAGCTTTTTGAAAAAAAAAAATTGACATGGTCGAGATTCGAACCCGAGCCC
>UELV01101242.1:0-10547 GCA_900490015.1 Megastigmus stigmatizans
CCTTATTACCAGGCAAGCGTCTTACCCACTAAGCTAAGGACGGTTCCCTGTTTCACATGTTATTTATATATAGTCTGTATGTACACAAGCGTTCATCGCCGAGCAAAATAATATAATTGATACACTGTTACGACAAGCACGCGGAATCTCGTAAATGGGAAAGTTTATGCTATGGCCACAAAGAAAATATTTCAAGTCATAGAATGGCGATATTCCTGTCAAATTAAAATTTTCGATTGTTGGTTCAACATGTAATCATATGTAAATTAAATAAAAAATATTTTTATTTCGACATGTATAATTTAGTTTACTTAAAAAAAAAACGAGAGTTGTCTGAACATAGTCGCAGTTATTTCAAAGGCCACACTGTTGAATTGAACGCAAATCGAGTTTGATGCATTTTAACCACGAACTCGTTGTAAAATCAACTATTCATTCATTGACTTGACTATACGTTGTTGAATCAACTAACAAAAAGTTGACTTGACTATAATTTTGTTAAAATAATGGCATGTTTGTTAAGTTAACAATGCTATTGTTGATACAATTGAATTTTTTTCTCTGTGTATACGGCTTCTTTTCGTTCGGATACGGGGGTATATACCACGTTTTAGTTGGCGTTCGTACACGCGAACATCGCCATTGTTACGTCTCTGATTTATGTTATGTATAAAATGTATTTGAAAAATTGTGAAGTTATTGATACAGACTTCTCTATCCCGTAAATCTGTCCTTAATACTGCTGTGCAACAATGCATTACATTGAGTATATTCGTACAATACAGATAGCCTTATCGTATAATTTCATGCCAAAGAGAGTTAAGCGTATAATTTCTTTATTGGTGCTAATAGACAAAGCTCTTTCTACCTCCCTATCATTGTAGTGGTTGATAATTGCACACGCTTGCAAGTTTATCTCCAGCTTTTCCGTCGAGTAGTTTTTTATATCCTCCTTTTGCTTAGATAAAAATCCTAGGCGAACTATTTCCGAGATAGAAAAAAAAACTGATTGTCTAACAGTTTATAGATATACTATTTGCTTTGATAATAAGAAAATTAATGGTGTAAATTACACGCGAATTATTTGAATATTATAATATCTATTTTATAAACTTTAATTTTAAAATTTACAGGTGGAGCTGCAACATATACTGTGAGCAATGAAGATAATTCAGGCAAAATTGATGGTGATCATCCTTTGCTAAGCTTTACGAACCACGAACGACATGAAGAAGTCTCAGATCACGAATCTAATGGCCAATCAAGCGATAATTATCTTACCAAAAAACAAAGAGTTTGATCAGTATTCTTCACATTACTTTTATTTTCACTCACCAAATCGATATGATATAAGCCATAAACATCAGATCGTGTTTCTTTCTCTTCATCTGTTTCTTCATCTCTTCTCCTTCTTTATATCATTCTCTTTCCCGCCTTCGATTCCTCTCCTCTCTGTTCTATCTCTCCCCGTTCGTTCCTTTTCTTTTGATATGATACATGTATACATACTCCATCATTAAAAAATTTGGTTAGATACGTTGCCAGTATTTAAAATTGTAGATTTTCAAGAAAATATACAAACAATACATTATATGTGTAAGGAGGTTCACTTGTTTTTCGATTTTATAACAAATTTTTTTTTAATTTTAGATATACATTCTTTGTGACATTATCTAAAAAGATTTTAATTTTTTAATTTTTTTAAATATTAGATACACATTCTTTATGACATTATTTAAAGAGATTTTAATTTTTGGAGACCTCAGCCAGACCGAAACTAAGTTATAAATATTTAATGTTAGAAGGTTTGACGCGTAAATCTTATACCGAATCGCGGTGAAACCAGCATTTTTATTAGGTACTTATTAAAATATTTTTTCACAAATTTTGTTAAAAAACTAATACATTTTATGTAAAACAATGCCATACATATTATACTCAAAATTTGGGAGGCCTAACTATACTGTTTGCAAATAATTGTTACGTAAAAAGCGTTGGTTTTGTCAAAATCTTGCAAACAAATTGACGAGAGCGAGAAAGATAAAACGAGTAGGGAGTAGAGTTTACAGTCCTCTCAAAGCTTTTACCTCTCTCGTAACGTAACAATTGGCAAGCACGGTCGGATTCTGCAATAGCGCTTACTAAGCTATTGTTGCCGATTCTAGCAAGTGAACCTCCTTTAAGACTTTTAGATTGCTTATTTTCACACAGCTTAAATAAGTAAGTATTCGATAACATATTATGTAAATGATCATACAAGCTTTTATTTGATTCCAATTGTTTGAATACCGAATATATAAACGAAATAATATGAATTATAGTTTTTTTTTTCTTTTCACCTTTTACGCAATTTTATTGTGTTATAAGTATTCTGAATGGAAGTAAAATGTGGATTTATTATTCCTGTCAAGTGCTTGAGGGCCTCTTTTTTTTATCATGTTGAAGCTACATAGATTGTATTTGCGGATAAACGATACTGCTTAACAGCCGAATTAGTTTTCTCTTCCATATTTCTCTTTTTTAAGTAAATAACTTTTTTGGGGCTTAGATTTTTTGTTGAAATTGTATAATCCCATATCGTTTGAAGGTTTTTAATTTAAAAAAAATACTTTAAAAACTACAAGTATCGAAAAAAGTGTGAGAATTGCATTCGCTATTAGTTATTCCCGAATAGTTATATATGATTTCATTTTCATAAGATTCCATTTATGATTTGTAGAGATTTTGTAGCGATCCTTTGTCCTTCTAACAAAAGTATTACGGCTCATTTTTTTATTGTAGCTATTTTAAGGATTCTTTTGTACGCAATAAAATATTTTATTATTATTAATAATGTAGTGAGTAATAAAGTCGATAAGTCTAAAATATGGAGTGTGGTTCATTGTGATATGATAATATTCCTGCAAGAAGGGGTGGCTGACGTGGAAATGGAAATCGCAAACTTAACTCCCGCGTCACAAAGTGGAGTAACTCGGTAACCCCACGAAAAACCCTTTATAAATTCTACAATTTTGTAGGTTTCTCAATAAAAATGGTTATGTAAGGATTTTAATAGTCATGGATTACAAATCCGTTGTCAAAATGAATTAATTTCAAAAGGACGGTTCTAAAATGGTGGATTCAAATAGCGAATCCTATACGGCATATCAAACTATATGTAAAACTAAGTATTACATAGGGTATCTAGCTGGCCTATATTATATTATCGGCGCGCTAATAAATCTATTAGATATGCGTTGCCTTTCCTTATCAGCAACATCAGCATTTTTCCAGTCAAATCCACAGACCTTACAAAATCGTATGAGACTATTTATACCTGCACCTTCAAACACCTCTAATTCAGCAAAGGGGAAACAATAAATATACGGCCCTACATCCGAACGAGAGAACGACTGTTCCATCACTACGCATTAAAATCACGCGATAATTTTCGTGACCAATATAAAAGTTAAATTCTTAACTTAATTTAATTTCGCCACTTATTATTTTGAACTCGCGAATCCCTCTCCGAATTAATTTCTCGGAGAGTCGGACGATAAGGATCCCCGAATAGAGAGAATATATTTTATTAATTTTATTCTCATTTATTTCTCTCACGTCACTGATTTTCATATACGTGGACACTATAAGTATAAAACTTAATACTGAGAGGTTTCTTCTTTAAATTTCTAAATCTCGTCAATGGATTCATAACCAGTGATCCTTAAATAAGTCTCTTTTTAGTCATTTTTATCAATAAATCAATTTGCCAAATTGTAGAATTGATGAAGGTTTTTTCCTGGAATCACAGCCAAGACAACCGTATGGATCTGGGTCCTTGGATTTTTTTTAAACTTTCAGAAATTACTTTTTGTGCAAAATAATGAGACTCGTGTACCGGTGTTTCATCGAATAATGCTTCGGAATATGAGTTATTCATCTCTCTTTATGTTCAATCTTCTTTTACATTATGAATCTACAGAGCGTTTTTTTTTAATTCGTAAAATAAGCATGATAGCTGGGTTTCCACCAATTTATATAGTTAGGTAGTATGTTTTATCAAATTTAGATTTTTCTCAGGGGATGTAGAAAACCTTCTTTTGGGGGTTGAAAAGTAAAAGTGCTAGAAATAGAAATGTCTTGTATTTTATTTCACACTTGCACAAGCTGTGGTAGTTGCAGTTTATTAACAGTTCTATAATTATTTCAAATACGATACTCGATAATAAAAGAATATGACTACATCTAGTTAATTAAGCAATTAATTAATATAAAGCAAGCTTTATATATGCAGCGAAACTATAATAAAAAAATGTTTAAAAGTATTGATACTATATTTCTATATGTTTGTAATACAATGAGGATGATAGTTATGCGATACCGCAGATTTACACATGAAAATTACACGTTCGATCAATGACATTAGCATTTAATGTTCGCAGATTTTGTTCGCCTTTTTCTGTTTCTCTCTCGAACTCAAAAATGGATCTTACTTTTTACTACCAATCTCTCTTATGCCACGATCATAGTGAATGGAACTGATAAATCGTTCTTTTTTTGCGTTAATTCTTTTCCAATTATTCCACTTTTCTCTTTGTCTTCGGTCGGCCACTCTATTCAAAAGTTAAAATGTCGAATCATTAAATCAAGAACGTGATGAGATATAGGTAGTGAGAATTTACACAGTTCGGTAAGTGAAATTACCCACATAAGTAGATCATTCACATGAAAATACTTCTCTGAAACAGCGAAAAATGTACTGCCATTTTTCGATGTCATATTTAGAACATGAAAGTAGCTAAGGAGTCCTAGCGAGAAATTTCACTAGATAGCAGTAGTCCTTTGGCCAAATTGCGAAAATTGGTCTGGATTAAATATAGGTAAGTATTTCTGTCTAATCTCATGCACCGGAAAAAAATTGGTATGATCAGCTATATTTCATTCGCTGTACCAGCAAATATTCTTTTATAGTGCATTGATATAAATAAATTGTTTTTTAATGCAGTAGGAAACAAATGTAATTTCAAGCCTCGCTTTGCGTGTGTGAAATGCTATTTTACGTCCTGCATGAAATAGAACTTCTGAGATATTCTAAGTGCACGTACTGTGTACAATACTTTTATCATACAACGTGTGTAAAAGTCAAGAGTGCGTAAAAAATAATGATTGCATTACAGGCAACGAAATCTATGAACTCAGATTAATGATATCTGCGCATGAGAGTAGGAGAAGCCTTTGATGCAAACATTTTTTTAACGCACTGCGCAGGAAATACGGCAGAACAGAGCTTATAATAAAAGGTATATATACTCCTACTGCATCAAAAAATGTTTTCTTTGAAATTCTATTTTACGCCCTTGATGGAAAATGTACTATTTTCATTAAACATGGCCACAGGTGATGCTTTATTAAAAATTTGAAGAAATATGTTTATGGACGAAAGTAAAATCCTCACAGTAAATGATAAATTATGTAGATTACAAATGGAATATTTTCCAAAATGAATCTGCGTTGCATAAGACACAATAATAATTATTTCCTTATCTAATATACTTAATTAAATGTATTTCTTGTGGATCATCAGGAATTTCTAGAACACATTCAGCTGATACGATCTAATGTGATATCCAGCTTACTAAATGTTTAAATATATCATTGTTTTTTTTTTTAATTCAGTATAGCTGTAAGAAATAAGGTAAAAGTACCAATGCTGGGACTTTTAGTAGTGAATAATATAATTTGATGTATAATTCTAAAATGAACTTAACGACACAAACTTTTGTATTGTACAAGAAGGAAATTTAATTGTCCCTTCAAAACGATTGATACAGATTAGATTTTAGCAATAGAAACTAATAAAAATATTTATTATAGTACATGGTGCAGTACCTGGACAGCTCTAAAAAGCAGGTCTCAATACAAACTTACAAGTCCTAATACACGGACAATTTCTGATGGACATGCAGTTCTCATGTCTATCTAACGTAGTAGTTTATGACCTCCATTTCTATGCACTAATTTCAAAACCATTATTATAATAAGGTATACTGTTGGAGTCCAGATACTGGACAGTCGTGTTTGTTTGGTTACTAATACCCGACCACATATTGTTTTTGTAGAAAAAAGCCTTTTGCTAAATAATCGTCTTACTTCCAGTCAGAGTACAACTAATTATTGTACTAATTAAATATATCGTGATTCTTAGCTTTTTAATTGCTTAAGAACATTGAAATTTCGTCGTACATACATAAATTACAAAAAATTCGTTTAATAATATCAATTTATTATTCATTGCTATAAAATTTTAATCATATAAAACTGAATAAGTATTAAGAAATATTGGTTTCATAAGGATTGTTTCATTAGATGTCAAATTACATTTTATATAAATTAATATTACAATGAATGTCCAGGTACTTGAATGGGTCCTGTTATCGCTACTTTTACCTTAACAATTTACTTGAAATTTAATATCCAATAATTTAATGTTCACAAAAAATGTGTGAAGTCAAAATTTTTGCTCAACTTGTGGAAGCACTAATAAGCAAGAATATTATTTTAGAATAACTCTGTGTCCTAGATCTCCTTTAAAATGAATGTAAAAAATTTTCTAGATAAGTTATCTCAATCAAAGCTTCATGAAAGAAGATTTTTTTAATTCTTTATGGACTAAACTTTAATAAAAATAAAATAAGTTTTACAAGAATAAAATTGTTTTTCAGTGAAAACCTAAAGCTTAAACTTCCAAAAAATCTTTAAGAAGTGTTATTCTTCTCTTTTCAGCAATGTCCATTTGATTTTCCAGATCTCCACGATCTGTTGTTTCTGCTCGTTCAATTTTCCAGGAAAGGTTTTCTATTTCTGCTTCTAATTGTGCTTGTTGATATTCGAACTATAACATAATTATAACAGCATAAAATAAATAGAATGAGATTGCACATATATGAAATAAAATTATTGATTTAATGAAAATACAAGAAAAATTATTGGTTACCTCGAGTGTTGTATTTAGCGTCAACATTTTAACTAATTTTTAAGCAATAATTTATTTTTGTGCATAAAGATTTATGAAATTACATACCAGTTCTTTTCGAGGTCCTGCCTCCATATAATACGCATAAGGATAAGTATACTGTAGTGTATAACGACATCGAGCTAATAAGGAAGCAGCTTCAAAAAGATGTTGCCAATCAATCCATGTTCCACTAGCATTCATTACTTTTTTGTGGATTCTTAATTTAATTTCCTCTAGTGTTTGTTCTTCTAACTTCAATGATTTATTATGATTTTCCCACTATAAATAAAAAATATTAATTTCTTATTCAAGATATTATTTACATATATGCAGTAAAAAATTCTATTTTATAGAATCAAGTAAAGGAGATATTAAATTTGGAAAAAAAAAATTGTGTATATGATTTTATAAGCAATAAAAAATAAATATAATATTATTTTATCAATAAATGTTTATCAATAACAAATTAAATAATAAATTAAATACTCTTACCCTTTCATAATAATGTAAATATTTTTTCAAAGCCTCTCGAGCCTGAGCATGAACACTTTCATGAGCAATGTTTGGATTTTCTTTATAACGTGAACATTCATAGTATTCACTACCATGTGTTTTCCAATCTCCAAGACACATCCAGCAAAAGTCATGTTTGCAATTATAACATTGCATATGATTACAACCTCCATTTTTTTCAATACATATATGACACTTGGGACACTATTAAAATAAAGAAAAAATTAAATATAATTTTTTAATTTCATTGTAATAACAGATATAAATATTCCTTACGTCTTTAGTATGTGCACTTATATAATTAGCTGTCTCAGAATCATCGGCGCATTTAGTCAACCATTTTTTTATAGTATTACAGTCTGTAGGAGCATGATAATCCATACCACAACGGAAACAAAATTCTGTTTTACACATATTACATATTACACGTTTAGCCCGTAATTCCTTGGATCTTATTACGATTTGACAATTAGGCCCAGGACAAAATCTAAGCTGAGGATGTGACTTAACATAATCCCGAAAAACAAATTGTTGATATCGCTCTCTCATAACAGGTTTAACTAAAAGAGATAATACAAAATCTTCTGGAGCTACGATATTGCAATTGTTGGCCATACAGCTAATTCCTGCAACACAGAATAGAATAATATAGAAATAAATATTCATGAATAGAGAATGAAATTTTTAAATATTATAATAAATAATTTGTAAAAGTAGATCTTTATTTTCAGTTGCACTTTTAAATTGGGAGTACAATATTTTTAAATAAAACTTATGCATATCCTGGTATAAAAAAAATAGCTTTGTATGAACATATTCTGCAAAATTTGCTATAGGTATTTTGAACTTCTGCAGGAAAATTTCAAATATATTTCCAGAAAGAAAATTATAATAATACTAGTTATTTTAATTTAGTAATGTGTAATAGCTGTTTTTTTACTTTTAGAAAAGCTTAACTAAATGCTTTTTAGTAGATAAAGAAATTTATTGAATACAAAAAAATTCTTTATTCTAAAAACTTTTCTATGTCTGTATGACAAAAAAATTAGTTCCAAAATTCAAGATATAGAGTTTTATCTTTTAAAAATATACTATCTATATAAATAACCTCAACCAATACAATCAAAATTGTATCTTATGTATGCATGGATTTTACATGGATTTGCACAAAAAATCACGACGTATTATTTAATGTACAAGATAGTTATTTATATTACCTTTAAATATTATTTTGTATAAAATTAAATTAAATCTGAATGAAAACGATATTTAAGCCCCAATAAAAGTATTTTTTGTCTAGCAGCCCGAAAGTACCACTTTCTCTCCCGGGACCGGTTTGAGACAGTGGCATTTTCGTTCTCGCTAGGCAAAATAGTATACACACCATGGGAAGTAAAAAAGAATGTCTCAGATTGAGTTTACATGCGGTCTGAGACCATTCTTACTTTTCCTCCTTAGGTGTATAATATACTATTTTTGAGCAAACTAATAATATTTTTTTTAGCTTCCCAGAATGTAAACTTAAAACCTGTTCGGAATACTATATTTCCATACAGGATTCAATAGCATTTCACATAACTAAGTCTATAGTTTTAAAATAAACTAAGAATGTAATTAAGACAGTAGTTTTAAAATAAGTACATACCAGTAGATATTCCTTGTAGAATTTGTGTTTCAAAATGTGCACACCAACAATCCTTACAAAATGAATGTCCACAACTTAAACTACTAAACCTTTCTGTAGGAAAAGTAGTAAAACAAACTAAGCATACATTTCCTCTTTGATATTTTATAGAAAAAGAAAGTTCACTTGACTGTGAAAGTTTTGCTCTTGAATCAGCCATTACGGTAGACGAATTATTTTCATATTTTAAAAGAATGTCTTGTAAAGCCCATTCATGTGCATGTAAAAAAAGCTTTGCCAAAGATGGACTAACATGTAGGTTAGTACTAAGTAATTCTACATTTTCATTTAGCAGTCTCTCCACTTCTTCAACTCTTAAACATTCGTAAGCAGCATATTCTGGATCACGAATGTGTTGGTTATAGTCGACATTATCGGTTTCTCCATCCCATGGCTGGGTGCAATAATAATCTTCATAACCAGCATCTCCACAATCAGAATCTGAGCAGTCCATATCACTTCCACATTCTGCACCAGACATGATACAATGTCAACTTTAAGTCATACTACTATTCTTGTATAAAAGTGAATTATCTATCTTCTAGACGAATTTGGCATAAAAGTGAATTATCTATCTTCTAGTCTTGAATTTTGCATTCTATACTCATGTGAACACAATAAGTTTTTATAAAAACAAACATTATCAGAATCATAACAATTTAGATCATATTGGTATTTAAGATTCTCCTTGAAAATCTGAAGATTAGTTACCTAAATTCAAAAAATCACTTTGTCACTTATTTTACAATTTGAAGTAACAGTTTTATACTATTACTTTATTTATGATTACATACATTTATGATAAACTGTTCAATATAGTAGTAATCAAAAGAAATAGTAAAATCTATATTATTATTCGTATGCCACTAGTATGTATACAAATTACATAAACACGACTACTGGTTCACTAAGGGTTCGGACAGTCTGAAATGAATTCTGGGTTAACGATCATTCACACAAGCGTCTATGCATATACTAAAGCACAAATAAGGAACGAGGAAAAATAGTCAACATTGATAGTATACATACAGCTATTTGCTATGCGCAGTACAGTGGGCGCAAGCACATGCGAGCATCTTGATTCATGACGCCTGCGTGATGCGTGTTTAGGCCCGAATTTATAGTCCAAACTCAGACTCAAAACTCAAGTCGCCGTCTCAGATTTGAACTCAGAGAAGTCTCATTGTGCATTTCCATTGCGCCCTCTAAATGTATATATAACTTGTAAACACTGTTAAACATCTAAACAAAACTTATAGTTTAAATAAAATAAAAGTATTTTTTTAAATAAGTTATTACACAAAAAAGTAGCGGATACTCTGGTATAGTGAGTATATATATATATATATATATATA
>UELV01101244.1:0-14591 GCA_900490015.1 Megastigmus stigmatizans
CTCTCTCTCTCTCTCTCTCTCTCTCTACCGTCTGGTACACAGTGCAAGGCTCAGAGTCGTCCCTGTCTCGCTGTCGACTGCGCGCGAATATAACGAGATACTTTATTGCCGCCGACGCCGATGCGACCATCGACTTCTCTTCTCTCTTTTCCTTTCTTTTCTCTCTCTCTCTCTCTCTCTCTCTCTCTCTCTCTCTCTTTTGGTCGCGTCCTCTTTAACTGTGGGTGAAAGATTTTGTTGCGTGCGCGTGCGCCCATTCGGGACTTGTTTGCTTTTTGCGGCTGGCGCGGACTGCGTGTATTTTTGGAACGGGGGGGGCGAGGGCCGATATATTTTTGAATATATTCCACGAGAGGGGACCCTGATATCGGCTGGATCGATGCGTCGCGGCAGATTAATGAGTTGAATGTGCAGATGCGAGCTTTCGATTGATTGGGATGCGTATACAGAAGATAGATCGTGACTCGATCGAGATGCGAATGCAGAAGGATTTTCAAGTCGAAAACTGTTTGGAGTGTTATAAAGGAAATTTTGGAGATGAACATTATGAAGCGACTGGTTTGATGACGGCATTGTTTTTTGTCCCTTTTTTTTTGATGATGTACCGTCATTGTCCTTCACCAAGAAAATATAATAAAATAATAAATTATTATTATAATAAATATTATTATTATAATAATACTTAATTTAGTAGTTAAATACTAAAGGTCACCCAGCACTGTAAAAATTTCAAACTTTATTATAATATTCTGTTAAAAAATTAATTATTAAAATAGCGTTAAGCATACATATGCAAATGCACATATTGAACATATTGTTTAGGACAGCATTCGTTTAGGATTCATAAATTAGCAGCGAAAGAAGTGCCCGAAGAATATTTTCTCAGCGTATATTTTTCACTTGAGCAGCAAATTTCTTTTGGCATGAATAATGCATAATTCACTTGTAGTAGTTTAGAGATAACAAAGCATAAAGAGGAACGCCGCGCCGGTGGCTAAAGAAGATGAATAAAATTATGCTAAAAAAAAACATTAAATTGAACAAAAATATTTTCTTAATTTCAAAATGACAGGAGTCATTATTAACGAAAATATAACAAAGAAATAAACTTTTCGCCATCTTGAGGTACATGGAAGTAGATGCAGTCGAATATGGCAAGACGATCCTTTTTAAGCTACGAGGTTTCATCGATTGTTTTTCAACTTTCCCATGACTTAAAAGGGACAGCTCGTTTGGAATTCCTCGCGTTCTAAATAATTATACACAGGCTTCGCTCCTCGGCGTTCCCCTTTAATTTTATGCACCTAAAAGTACAAAAAGATATACATATTGACTTGTATTGTTGAAATTCTTCATTTTATACTTTTTATAATTATAATTATAATTTCTTTTGTTACAGGTGAGTTTCCGTGTCAGTCGCTTAACTTTCCTTGGCCACGTGAGTTTAAACTTGCCACACTTTATTGGGTAACCTTCAGTTGTGCATTGATTTATATTTTGAAAGCAGCTAGCGTTCGGTAGGAAACTGAAAAAAAGTAGAAACAGAACAAATGGCTAAATATTCCTTCGATGCATGTATGATGCCTTGTTACGTTCTACTTCATGAACATTATCAGCATTTTTTTAACTTTCTCATGTGTTAAAATCGCTCATTATTCTAGATAAGAATCTTAATGCCTTTATGATCAGTAGACCAAGAACTATAGTGTTTTCTTTTGGGCATCTCGCGACCCAAATTAATCAAAACATTTGTGTTTAAAACGTGTTTTTATATAGTTTATGAATAGTCATCGCAATGATAATTAAATTAACAGAAAGTTTTAAACTAATTTCAAATGGTAATCGATGAGTAACTCTTACCATTTTTAAAATGATACTTAATATCGCATGCGAAGTAAAGGGAAAAAATCGCTGAAAATGTTATCTTTAAGTTATAATGATAGTACTTATATTCGTGTGATACCGAAAACTAGTAATTTCGTGCATTTTTGACCTTTACCAGCAGGTCAAACCACTTATATGGAGTTCGAATGCCGGTAAACCGCATTCTTGTATTAATTTTCTCATGGTATGGTTCTCTAACTAAACTGAATTTAAAAAAGCTAAAATTAGCAAAAATGAATAATTATTTGTCAAGAATATTTTAGTTAATAGATCCATTCAGAAAATCATCTAAGGAGAAATAATTTTGATTCATAATAAGAACCCTAACTAAAGCTGCTTCCGTTGAGCGACAGAAACTAGCTGATGAGAAAAACACAATGAACTCAGTTATTACCTCTAATGAAATACAGAAAGGCGCGTTATTGCATTCGATAGCAAGAATATGTGTTTGGTTGACGGGTGTCGGGGAGAGAATCGTTAAGGAGCTACGGTATACCGCATAGCCATGCCTAGACCCTTAAAGCGGAACGGTACTTTGTTTAGTTATGCGACAAGCACATGGCTACTGCACAAATGTCGTTTGATACTTTGAAAAACTTATCTTTGTGACAGTGTTTGTCTATTAGTGTAAAAAAAATCATAAAACCAAGGATCGTGTAAAATCTTTGAAAGTAATGTCTTACCACGGCAAGCTGATTCTACTTAAGTACTTAATTACTATGATAACTTTGGATTTGACGTTTGGTCTAGTTTATCATTCCATCTCAAGTACATGTGTTATTTGATATCTAGATTATTACAGCATGTGATTATTTCCCAAGTAGTTGTTTTTTTGACTTAATGTTCCACTTTGAATTCCGTTTCTATAATTGTATGAATCTAAAGGATCGGTGAAAATAAATGTGTAATCAACAATACCACAAATATAGTTAGCTTAGCTAATAAAAATCCCTTAAATCTCAATTTCATCCTCAGCATCTCCTACACGCATTTCGATCGTATATCACACGCTGCAGACAGCGTCGCAAAACTAGACGCATTTGCGTTCTCCCTTGCGTATATGTTTTATAAAAAGCCCGTCCTTCCCAACTTCTCGAGCTTATATACACGCGGCGGGATCTTAGCTCTCCAGAGCCTCGCGAGACGTCGACGTACACATATATATATATATATATATATACAGCAAAAACACAAGACACAGACATTTTTGCGCAAAACTACAGCGCTGCTGCACGGATAGTCGGGCAGCGCGCGCGCGCTCGCACACAAAGCCCCTCGGCGCGCATGCGTCCCATGTCCTTGAAAGCCAAGCACGAGACGTGCGCGCGCGCGAGCAAGATGACTCCTATAGCCGGAGGAGTATAAGTCCACACGCGTAATACCTTCGCGGGTATATGGAAGAGAGGGACTGCGGCTATACAGCGCCGAGAGACGAGGAGAGGAGGAAAACTCGGCCGACTACGCATCTTAGTCGCGTGGAATGCCGGCGCACACCGGAGAGAGAAAGAGAGAGACCCGGTCGTTCACCGCCGCGTTCGCCGCGGAAAAGCGCGCGACTCTAGTCTCGGGCTCGCTGGCGAGAGCCGTATACACATAGCCTGAGAGGGAATTATGGAGCAATAAAATTAAAACGCGGAGAGCTGAGCCATGGAGAACCTACCCTGTGCATAAGAGGCTTCTCCTACTTGTTGACGAGCTGTTCTTGAGAGACGAAAGCGAGAGAGAGAGTTTTTTTAAATCTTGCACAGACTAATTACCTGCACACGGGGCCCTTTGCACCGGATCTTTTCAATTTAGTGCGAACGTATTTTTCTTCTTTTTTTTTTGCGTGTAATGACGTTTTTTCCAATCTGGGTCATCGATATTTTCAAATAAGTAGACATTTAAATTGGGTGCACGCGGAAGCGAAATGCTAATTTTTTGGGATTCGATGCCAAATTGGACACTTGGCAGGTTTTTCGTTAGCGAACTAGAGAAGAAAAAAATTTCCTTTGATCAACATATTCTCGACACGTGCTGCAACTATTTTTAACTACGGGTTTCTTTTCAAATAATTTTTGTTTCATCGTTCGCTGGATGTAGGTTATTTTATTGAGCTATATAGCATAAAAGATTATCGCAAAACAAAGTTATAAACTCGATTAACTATTTTAAAACTTGTTTTGAAAATTATTTGCAATCAAATCAAAATTAGATGTGAGAGAATTAACGAAACAACTTGGGCATAATTATTTTACGTTTATTTAAATTAAATTAAAAATTTAATGCTATACCATAACGTCCATGAGAAAGTAAAATAAATTATTCAACTTAATTCAAAATTGTAATTATAATATTAAGATATATATTAATAACCTTTAATTATATAATATGTTGTAAATATCCATGTTTTTCACCTTTGCCCGGACAGAGACAAAAAGCTTTTCTTCCCCACTAATTCTCAACACATACGGTTTCATTTGAAGATAATGGCCATCATTCACAATACATGTATTAAAATTATTCATATCAAAAATCAAACATTTCTTTAATCCTATATCGAACACAAACGAAAGCATAAAATCAGTCAGCACGAATCGTATAGATAACAATTCTCGCGATCTTTAAATAAAAGCGTTGAAAAGTGAGCGAGAGAAAGAAGACGCGACGAGGAAAAGGAGGCTGTTGAAGCGAAAAAAAAAACAAAAGGAGGTGGAAAAGGGCGACGCGTCGGAGAAATTCTGGAGTGTCGCGTGCGCGCGCACGAGGCGAGCGAGAAAAGCACGCGCGTACGCGCGCACCCTGAAAAAGCGTGCGAGCCTCTAAACGCGTAACTGGTCGCCCGGTCTATTAGTAGCGACTCGCGCGCGCGCGCGAGAGCACTTGCCCACTATTGCGACCGAGATTGTTTCTCTTTCTCTCTCTCTCTCTCTCTCTGGGATGGCGGAGCGGTCTCAGAAAAATCGCCGCCTCTCTTCGTTCGTTTCTCTTTTCTTAGACGCTCGGAGCTGAACTACACGAGGCCTGACTCTCTTCTTATTCGACATATTTTTAATCGGCCAGTTTTCCAGGACGCTTCTTCAATTATATACGCCGCACGATGATTCTCCTCTTGTCTCTATCTCTTTTCTTCGGGTTTTAAATATAAATGGGGAATGCGCTTTAGGGATAGGGGTTGCCGAATACGTCGTTCTACCGTGTACGTTTATATATGTGTTTGACGAAACTACTGTGTTGCTTCGGCTAAAGTACAAAGAGTAAACTGTTCTATTGTTGGGGAGAGAATTTAGCGTCACGTGACGTTTAATTGTGCCATTAACAGGCTCGAGACATAATACGTTTTAGAACAAGTCACGGTGATTGATTAACCAAAGCATTAAGTTCCATTTTGTTAAAGTACCAATCTTTTATTACCCCAACATTGAAAAAGCCTTTTTCTACGATTAAAAAAAACGACTTTTTTAACCTATACAATTTCACCACTTTATCATAAAAGAAACCATGGCGATGATTTTCCGATTCCAGTTTATAAGAGAGCACACACAAAAAACAGCCTCCTTAAGACGCGATGAATCGTGGATAAACAGACACCCAAAGAAAATCCGGGATGAGGCGGATATAATCCTTACAGGAGCCAACTGTGCGCGCGGCTCTTTCTCTCTCTCTTTCTCTCCCTCTCTCCCGCTCCTCATCTCTCAGCGCGCATTCCCCGCTTCCTATTAATTCTGCGCTATTTTTCTTTCACCCGGCTCTCCCCGATATATATATACATCTCGTGTATCTTCTCTTCTCTTTGTTTTTTTTTTCATCTTATACACTCACGCGCTTGAGAACTCGACGCATCCCCCCCCCCCCTGAAAGCTACCGACGTGCAGGTTAAATAACGACGTTAACTTTTTCGTTTATTATTTTTAATTATTAAGGTGATCGGTAATGATCAAAAACTAGGCCTGACCAGTCGAGAGTTAATAATAAGTTCGTAATAAAACGTTAATTAAATTAGAAAACTCTGAAAATTTGATATATTAAGAATGGTTCCTCTATGGCTGAAAATAGAAGTTTATGTACTTTGTAAGATCGAAAAATCTGAAATATGAGAATTAAACGAGTGTAAAAGTAAGATCAGCAATGCGAAAAATATTTAGGCTTTGAAATCTCGGTTAATGGTGGGACTCCAAATGCGAGCCAATCAAGTCCGCGGCCGAGCGCCCAGTCATTCATCTTTTTTTAACCATACAGCGCAAACGGAGCACCGACGACTCACGGAGAGGCTATAAAGGGGTCAAATTGTTTTCTAAACCGCGATATATTCCGCTTTGTTCTCTAAACAGCAGCTGCGTGAGCCAGTTGTGAGGCCCGTGGATTCTTATTTTCGCTAGTGCTGAATTCATCGGCACGTGGCCATCGGTGTAATCACTTTCTTATTTGACGTTTTATACTTGCGAGGTAATTTTTTATTTCCTTTTTCATTGGATATTGGTATTTTTTTCTTTCTATAGCATTGAATTAATTGAAGTGTTCAAAAAAGATGTCTCTCAAATTAAGTGTTCAAAGTTTTCTATAATCAAAAATCATTGCCCAGACATTATCCAGACATTATCCATTCTTTCACCAGATTTTCACCAATATTATATATCTTTATAAATACGTTAACCTTTTTTAACTTCATTCATAAATGAAGCGTACAGCCAGAAAACAATCATTGCCACGGAAATCGATAAAAAAAGAAAAATTTTTCCAGGCCACTTGGCAAACGCTCACCTCAACTACGTGCACACGACCAAAGCTCACATTCCACTCGAAAAGCGTAATTCACTCAAGAATATTGCATAACGGAAGCACACACATACAGAGAGAGGGAGAGAGAGAGACATACACAGACAGACTCGGAGCTCGCGTTCCTTAATCCCAGAATAAAACGTGTCGGTGGGGTATAGCAGGTCGAGATTCTCAGGCGCGTCGTTGCATTCCCACAAATCGCATTTCTCAGCTCATTACGCCAAATCCATTTCGCCAGACTGGTATATGTACACGTATGTATGTGTATATGGATGGTGGCCACAGGACGGCGCAATAATCATAAATTAGGACGCGTAATCGGCGAGCCCGCGGGCCCCCTCATCTCCTCTAATTACCGGCGGCTGCGGCGGTGCCGCAACAATCGTTTCTAAATCCGTATCGCACGCGTGCGCGCGTCTGTGCAACTTGGGCCGTCGTTGACGGGTACACGCGCCTCTCTGACGGAGATAACGAGACAGCCAGTGCTATGATGTTTCGAGCGCTATACCGGGGAAACGAGGGACGCGAGATGAGGCATTTATGGAAGCGATTGGTTTGGAAGCCAACTCACTGGCTGTTGATGCTTGTATTGTTTTGGCTGGCTTTTAATTCACGCTAGACACAGGAAATGCGTTTCATGCGATTGGACTTTTATCGTGAATTCTGGTGAATTAATAATGTCATTGCTATATAGTTTTTCAACAATTCAAAGTGATAAGATTGTATTTGCAATTTGAAAGGAATCTTTGAAAAATCTCCATCTTTGCGATCACAATTCAAATTTTCAATAAAAACATTATAAACAAAGTATCTTATTTTCCTTAAAAAAAAATCAAAACATCGTATCTGAAACAAATCGAAAAACTGCCATCTACCCTCGATAGACCACATAACTGTCACTTCATAAAAATAGATTACAACCAATATCAACGATGATTCCCAAAGCCTACAATATACTTATCGATCCCCAAAACTAGGCCGATAACAGCCACGCAACAGTTTTTCGGCGTGAAAAAAAAAACATTCACGAGCTCCAAGGTTTCGCCACCTCGCAATTGTTCGCAATGCCTTCGTACCTACTGTAACACGTAAACAAGCGGCAGACATTCAAGACCGCGCGCCCGCGCGGGAAGAAGTATTATACGCTTGGAAAATGGCCGCGCAGCTGCAATAACAGCAGGGGCGCCGTGTGTCGCGCGAGTCTCGTATTCCCTCTCGTCTAAGAAGACGACGACAACGACGACGAAGAAGAAGAAGAGGAAGAAGCAGGTCGTTACGCAGCCTCGGGCCCCTGAAGAGCCAACGGACAGCTCCGCTGCGGCGTTCACAAATCATTCTAAAATCCGCGCAAAAAGGTTGACCGACAATCCGAATAAGACGTGGATTGATAATGAGCTGTTATACGTGTGGATTACGTCGATTTTTCTGCCCAGGATATGGTGCACCACTATACATTAAACAGCTTTTTATGTTATTTTTCTACAACAAGGTTGAATTAAATTTACTATATCAATTATAGGTCTACAAAAAATAAAACGCAATTTTCTGTATTCCTTAGGTACTTGTATCCGAAATATTCAGGAATGTATATATGCATTCCGCTTTAGCCCGCAGACACACAGCAGAAACAGATCCACGCTCGCGTGCAAAAGGCACGTGTGCGTTAGCCAGTCCGTATATATATATATAGATCAGAAGTAGAAACGCGACTTTGCCGCGGTAGCCGCTCTTCTCCAGCTTGGACGCATTTTCGAGCAGTGCTGCAGAAACCAGCGCCTCTCTTTTACGCTCTCGATATGAGGATCTTCTCTCTCTCCATCTCTCGCACGTACACACGCATACATAAGAAAGAGTGCGTGTTACGCACATGCGTGCCGCCTGTTGCTGCTGCTGCTGCTGCTCGTCGCTCTTTTTACGATCGCAACAGCAGCCGGACTGCTTTTCTAATGCTCAGACTGCAGCAGCCGCGCGCGGCTACCGATGATGATGATGATGATGATGATGATGAAGGCTCAGGGAGAGCGCGCGCGCGAATAGCATTGCGCGCACATTGAGCTTCTCTGTGCGGTGTGGCGCGGCGGCGGCTGCGGTGTGTTTTTATTAGCCGACCGGGGAGAGAGATAAAGATGACGGTTTACGACGCCAAGGGGGAGATCTCTCTCTCTCTCTCTTTCCCTCTCTCGCTCTCCTCCCTGTAGTTTCGGCTTTTCGCGCGCGCGCGAGCCACAAGCAGCTTTTCTTACTTGTATATATACTGCTGCAGACTTGGAAGTCAGCTGGCTTTGAATCGCTCGCGTGCGCCAGGCCGATTATTGCGGGAATTGGATGCTACTGCTGCTGCTGCTTCTGCTGCTCCTGTCCGATTTTTATTGTACGAGAGTAACTGCGCGCAAACTGGATTGTTATAGGCAGTGACTTTTTTGGAGGTAAGCTTCGTTTTCTCGTGCGGATTCTTTTGTTACGCGAGAGATCGTTTTGTGAATGGTTCTGGAGGCATTTCTCTTCGAGAGGATCTAGAATGAAAAGTTGCGAATGAAGACTGGGATTTTAGCGATTCTACATTCCTGAGTACAGAACAGTAATAAAATCTTACTATGAACACAAATTAGTTGAGGTTAAAAGTATTTTTCGAGATTAGGTAAAATAATTGTTACATCGGCCTTTAATAAGGATGTGATTTATCGAATCATCAATTTCATCGATATTACTTTTATTATATTCAAAAATTTAGTAGCAACAGTATGAGTCAACAAATATTATGAAGACTTGATACGTCATCATCTGCGCGGTTATGCTCTACATGATTGGCAGGTCTCGATGCTCTAATTCGATCGAACTGCATTTCATCTCCGGTGGAAATACAGTTATCCTGTGTGAACAGCCAATCAGAAATATTTGAACATGTGATGCATGATGTGAATTATATTTTACAAATATTATAAGAGTCCATGTCAGCCATTCGGCAAATTCTTTATACTTTTTCCTTCGTCTGATAATCGAATATTAAGAAACATAAATAGGTAGCTCTAAATAATTTTCCTAAATATTCCTCCATTCGAATGCATTTTGCCTTCGATGACCTTACAATGAAATGAAAAACTTTACATTATACTTTATCACAAATTATTATCATAGTTTTCTAAGCCTTTTTAACCAAATATGACGCACTTGCTAAAACTTTATCATTACAACATTAAATATTCAATTACCCAAATTACCAATCCTGCAAATAAACTAAAAGTTGATATAAATTAATAAATAAAGTGTATAATTCCCAAACATAAATTATATAGTTATGTCTTTGTCAGATTTTCCAAGTTTGAAAACATCATAAATAACTTAATAAAAGGGTTCGACACCAATTCGCCCTCTAATCGCAGTGCGTAATTTGGTAGCCCGCGTGTATAAAACAAGTCGATTGTCGCTGGGCCGCCGCCACCATCACGACGGGGCCGATGCTTCGAAATCGAGGAGCCAGCTGGTGCCGGCACTAAAGTCATTCAGCCAACAACTACCTAGTCGAACCATCTGTTGTGCGGAGCGTTACACCCCGTTATACAATTATGTGCTTAACGCAAAGTACCGCGGGTATTTTTGTATTACCAAAGGTATATACTTACAGTTTTGGACTTTTCGCTCGATGCCTTTTGTCCCGGCTTTTGTTCCGAGCACTGGATGTCAATTTAAACAGGCGTTTTAGGAAAGAGTTGGGAGAAGGTATTCTTTTCAAACTGCTGTATATATACTTCAATAAAAGTAATAAGGTTGTCTTTATTTCTTTTATCTGCAAATTTTTGCTAAACAGCAAATATTATTAGAGCGTATTTCACAAAATTTACTACATGTTCCAAGAAGATTGCGCCATTGCAGATTGTGCCAACGCAGTCATACAGTCCCGCTTTTCATATCGATTTACGATTATCCATCGCTATATAGCGCGTCTCGTTACACGATTCGTACTCTTTACAGCGCGAATCGCTCTAGACAAAAGATCAAAACTTCACTTCTCGCAACTATATAATAAACGTGCGACTCGGTACCCAAGGCCTGGAGAAACGCTCCACAATTAGCGTCTCGTTGAAAATATGATGCTGATTTATTGCGCTCGATTAAACCGATCGTTGGCGATCTGTGTGGATCTCTTCTGACATCGCATTTCTTTTTCTCCTCCATTCTTACGTTGGCTTTCAGAGTTCGATTGTAGTGTTTCAAACTGATTTGTTTATTTCTTGTCGAGTACATGATATTATACATATCATCATACGTTTATGAAATCCGAATGAGAAAAATACAGGAAAATACATTTTTTCAAAAAGATAAATTCGATGAAAAGAACTAATCAATTTTATTATTGTCGATGTTCTGTAAGGCTGTAACTGTGATTCTCTTATAGCTTCAATCAGAAAACGAATGCAAACTCTCTTAAGTACTAATTTCAAGCAAACGCTATGGGAAACATTTTACGACGCTAAATGATGCACAGATTTCTCATGTATCATTCAAATGATCCTGACTTACCTATACGTATATTTTCGCATTTCCTTTCTTCATATGCAATGTACTGTAAAATAACGGTATAATTATATATGACTTTGAAGGATATACTTTGTGTAATCGTTGTGGAACTTTGAATATGAATCGCGATATGAAAAAAATAAGTGTTCAAAGGCTCGTAAATGTTTTATTGAGCATTGACTGTAAGCACACTCATTTAAATTTTTATTTGACATATTTATATTTATGCACTGTAAAGTAATTATTATTTATTAAAATAAGTTTTATAATGGCACTTCGTAGCGCGTATTTAAGAGAAACAAAAGTGCATTGTATTTAATAATACAGTATACCCGTATAAGGAACTCAATAAGTTAGAGAATAAACATATATTTATATAATCATCTTTTTCTACTCTAATATTCTAAATAAATGTTCTATACCGAACACATTATAATTAAAAGACTCCATTTAAAATTTATTTCCCCACTCGTAACACGCAATGCAAACAAATCATTCTCTTCGCAACTTGTCCATATACACATTTGAACTGCGGAGAAATATACACACACGCACCGCGCGTCGCTCTCGGCAAACGTAATAGCGTCAATTGATCTGATTAAATGTGTCTCGTCCCTCGCGGCTCTCTTCCCCCCTCACTGAATTCATGAATATATTTTTCGCAGCCGTCGTACGTTACCCCCCTATACGTATATATATATATATATATATATACATACACCGCACATACTCATCGCGCGCACCAGCAATTCCGCGATTATTCTCCCACACTCTATGTACACCAAAAACACTCGGCTTCGCACGCGCGCGCGAGCGCTTGTTTGCCAAATTGCACAGAAAGACCTTCGGCTGTACGAGTCAACGGAAATTCAATTCCTTTTGCCTAGTATACGACTGGTTTTCTAAAATTCTATTCGTTTCGCGCTTTTAGGATGCTATAGGAAACGAGCAATTAAAATTGTAATTGCTGTTTCCGAGCGGTTGATTTTTGCCGAACTTTCACGTAATATACCATTAAATAATAAAGTCATTCTTAAAAATTTTGATTTGCATCAAACACAATAGAAATAGAATGTATAAAACTTCACCACAAGTACGTTCGAGTTCCTATCCAAGACATTAGTTTCTAATCAAGCACAACAACTTTGAATTGAGATTCGAAAAGTCTGGTACTTTGACGATAATACAGTTATGATAAATGCCAGAAAATCCAATAGAAGATCACCACCGACAGACAGATCGATATTTCTAATCCATATAACAACCATACATCATTACTGAACACCAAAGCAAATATATAAGCGTTAGTCAAAAGATGTACATAGTGCTCAAAATATTCCGCGATTCCATTGACCTAGTGGTGGTATCTCTCACCGTATATACGAACCACAGCAGCAGCAGCCTCGCGATAGCGTCGCTCTCAGACACCCTCGGCCTTCTCTATTCTCTCTCTCACTCCATGCGCGCACGCCGGAAATGACATTCCGATGCGCTCTCGCGCACGAAGAAGAGCGAGGCGAGAGGAAGAAGCAGAAGAAGACGAGTGTATATATATACACGGCACGGGGAAGGCGAAATCGGGTCAACGATATGTACCCCGGTAAAACTCTCTCGCAAAGAGCTCTCCTCTCTATTACGGAGCGTTAATTGCGCGATTGAGTGGCGAGACAGGCCAAGAGACGTTTCGTTATAAGTGCCGCCGCGTCGGAGTGGTGTATTGATTTCGTGGTTCATATATAGGCTAGAAGACCGAGTTGTCGGTCAGTTTTGCCTCAATTGAGAGACGTTGATGAGTTTCACCCGAGCTATGATGTTTTGCAGTCTACTCTGCAGGCTCTTTGCCGTACATAGGGATTTTGTTTGATTGAATTGAGTTGTGGAACTAAACTTGTATTTAATGTTCATTCGAGGAATCTGATTGTTATTTTAGTCAAAAGGTTGGATTGGAACGATGGATCATATAGAATGAATTCATTGCAAAATTGCAAACTTCTTTTCGACAAGCCATCAACAGTCGAGCTAATCAATTTTACTCAATATATCTACTGTACAGTCTTATTCCTATACTCACCAAAATGCTCACTAACATCAAACGCGCCCGGAACGAAAGCCCGCAGAAGGGCGTTGTGCACTTGTCGAGAGGAAACTCAGCTGCTCGGTCACACCTTACCCTGGTATATACAAAAATAAAAGTAGTTCCGCGGGTCAATATATATATATGGATGGTGGCAGTATCAGATGAAGAGGAAGACAGAGAGAAAGAGAGCAAAGTCGACTCTATAGGCTCACCGGATTTGGGCAGATTTTCCGGGCGAACGCTGCGCTCAGCAGCAGCAGCAGCAATATATAGCTATATAGGAGAGAGAAACTCGCACGAGCGAGAGATAGTCGGTCGCGCGCATCGCTGAATCGAGGTAGTGTGTCATTCTAAAAATAGGGTGAAAGAAAGAAAGAGAGAAACGCGTGTGGTGCGCACACACACACACACACACACACACACACACAGCAGCAGCAGCAGTGGAGACAGCAGCAGCAGCAGTAGCGGTAGCAGAGAGCGGCCTGGTACGTATTCTCGGTCGTGAACCCGAGAGCTTTCTTCTGACGCTTTGAGGACGGAAGGAGGAAGAGGGAGTCGCCACCACCGCCAACAGCACGACTAACAGAGAGAGAGTGAATAGAGAGAAAAGAAGATCCAAGGGATAAATGAGGGAAAATGTGTGTGTGTGTGTGTGTGTGTGTGTGTGTGTGTGTGTGTGTGTATGAGCGAGGTCGTGGCGGTGGTTAACGTAAGAGCTTACGTGTATCCGGGTAAGAGAGACCGAGGGAGAGAGAGAGAGACATGCAAATAAATGTTTGACTTTGCAAATTGCTGGATGGAATTCTGCGCTCTGAGTCGGTTGAAAGTTTGCCCGATGGCGAGAGTATGCCGAGTGAATGCGATAAGTCGGGAGATGGGGGAATAATTAGAGGATGAATGCGAGTGGTTGCGATGCGGAATGTATCGAATGCTTTGGTGTGAGAGAAAAAAAAAAGAAACGAGATGTTCAGAGAAATGATTGGGGATGAGGTTGTTGACTGCTGTGTGTGCAGCATGAGTTTTCAATACCGTTCAATTATCAACGATTTATTTATAGAATGCTTCCTTCCTGTGCAAAACTGCAACCTTTTTTTCTATCGATTTATATTTTCTGAGAAGGATAAGCAAGATCTTCTCTTCTGCCAGCGATTTTCTGAATATACCTATACTACGTTTTTTTGCAAATATATTTTGCACCATTTCTTTTTCGCCTTAAGGGGATGTGCGACCCTCGGAAAGATTCCTACCTTACCGGTAGTGTCCGTAATTTCGTATTGAACAAAATATATAAAGATAGCTATTAATTTTCGGAAAAAACGCTCTCTTACGACCTCAGAAATGATGTAAACATTATGTC
>UELV01101246.1:0-10441 GCA_900490015.1 Megastigmus stigmatizans
TTTTGTTGAGTTTTTCTTTAACATATAAATTACAAAAAAAAGAATGCTTTATAAATAATTTTTGAATACTTTAAAAGTAATTCTTATAATGTTGTTAAAAAAATGGTTTTTCTTAAAAAGAATACTTTTTGAACGCTAATACAATTATACAAGTAATATTATTTTGAGGACATCTAAGATTACTTACAGAATTCTTTTTTCTGAAAAGTGTGCTTATTGGGTACTGTATTTTTATTACCTACTGTCCTCCTGAATACATTATTCTAATTATAATATAATTTATTATATTTCATACATTTTGCATTTTAGACAATAGCGAGGGAGAAATTTTGCTAGTTTATATATTATAAACTTACCGAAATGAATGGTTGCTTTGAAAATAGACTGTAAAATAGGTTTTAGCATATCTCTATCACCCATTGATACAGAACCAGTTGTAATAATAATATCAACTTCTTTTAAAGCCTTCTCAATTGTATCAATCATAACTGTTTCACTACAAATGTTGGTATTTTTAATTGTAAAAAATTTAGAATTTATAAGTTACATTAAAATATGTAATATACTAACCGATCCATCGCTATGCCCAAATCGACTGCATTATATCCGTTTTCTTTTAGCATCATAATTAGAGTTATTTTATTACTATCATAAACGTGACCTGGTAATAAAGCTTCTCCGGCGTTTTGTAATTCATTACCAGTCGAGAGGATACCAATTCTTGGAACTCGCGTTACGGGAATTCGAGAACAGCCGCAAGCAGCCAAAATTCCCATATCAACAGATCCAATCTTTTTACCCTTTTTTAAAATAGCAGTACCCTTTTTTATATCACTTCCAATTGGCCTTTAACAACAAAATAATGAAGATTAAAATTATCTTGCACACATAGATAAAGACTTAAAAAGTACTTAGTGTAATATTTTATTTTTATTTGTATGTACCTATCAATAGGAGAATAAAGTAGATCTTAATAATAAAAAATGAACTTTTTAGTGCTTTATATATACAAATCCTTTTTATCTATGATTTTTTTTCCATGACTATCCAAAATTAAGTATAACAAACTTTTCATTCTTAAATTACCACTTTTTGATTTTACAGCTTAAAACAAAAATTTAAATGTACCGTATATCTTGTCCATCTTTTGGTGTAGTAAGTATTTCAATTTTTTTTTCTTCCATTCCATCAACTTCTAACAGTTTTGTGTCCTCCACTTGTACAACAGCTGTAGCTTCTAAAATTTAAATTCATCTTTGTAATATAAACACAAATATATAACACAATTATTATATTGCATACCATCTGGAACAGGTGCACCAGTATTAATTCTAACACAAGTACCAGGTAAAATTGAGTCACTTCCTGGCTATTCGAAAAAAAAAAATTTATAGAAATGTAAAATCACATAAATTTACCTATGTGTTCATGGCAACCTTATATAATTCTTACTTTATGACCTGCTTCTATCCCACATATAACGTAACGTTCACCTTTTCCATCGTCTGCAATAACTGCATATCCATCTTTGATAGAAGCTCTAAATGGGGGCAAATCGCAGGGAGAATAAACTGTTTCTGCCAAAATTCTTCCAAAAGATTCCCAAATATTAACTTGTTCAGTAGATATTTCATTTTCCACACTAAGTTCCAAAATCTCCTGAGATCTCGCAATTGAAATCATTGGAAATGGTGATTCTCGAAGCCGACCAGCAATATTATCCAAATTCAAAGAAACTTCTTGTTTTTTATGTGCACAGATATGATGGTTAGCAGAGTGTTGCATATCGTTATGAGTTGCATTTACACTTGTCTTAATATCTAATAACAAATCAACTGCATGAGGTATAACACTTGCTATTGCACTAAAGCATTCCTTGACAGCTTTTGGTGATCCTGGCAAATTGATAATCAACGTTTTGCCTCTTATACCGCAGACAGGCCTAAACAGTTTTGCACAATAAAATTTGTTTTTTTTTTATTTTTAAGAGATTATCATATTTTTAATAGCGTTCAAAAACATAAATAACAATAAATAGATAATATATAAAATTAAAATTATATTAAATAGTACCTAGATAACATCGCCATTGGTGTAATTCTTAAACTTTCAGAAAGTATAGCATGTGTAATTCCTGGAGCTTCTTTAGTAATAACTTTCATTGTAGCTTCCGGTGTAACATCTCGACTAGAAAAGCCAGTTCCTCCAGTAGTTAAAATGACGTTTACTCCTACCATATCTGACCATACAATCAAGTTTTTCTGTAAATTTATGAAATAAGTAAAAGATGTAGATTGATTCACTTATAAAGACACTCACCATGATAAGATCTGCATCATCAGGAATAACAGCACTGCACTGTATTTTACCATTTAATAGTTTTCCAATTTCAGATTCTTTATCGGTTACTAGATGTTCTAATACTGGACCACTTTTATCATGTTTGGTTTTATTAGAGCAGGAATCACTTACTAAAAAGTAATTCATAATGTAAATATAAAGCTAACCTCAATGAATAGTTACTAATTACAATCTGTTATACTTTTAATCAATAGGATTGATTCTATAAACTAATTTTTGTGAACTCATTTCTGTTTGTTACATATTCAAATAAATATTTTTATGTTTTTATCTTACTTGTCAAAATTCCAAATGTTATGGAAAACATCCTGGTTTACTGTTATCTTTAACTCCACTGAGTAAAAAGGCACTGAACAGTTTTTCTTTTGCATTGAAAGGATAGGTAGATTAGATAAGATTACAATTAAAGCTACATTGAATGTCAGTACTGAGATTATTATTTTAAATGAATGGGTATTACATTCAAGGCAAGAAAAGTTATTATGTTATGAAGGAAAAAAAATTATTTCTTATATATGGGTAAAATAAAAGATGACAGGTATACATATAAATAAATGTTACAAAAGATGTGTTTAACATTAAAACTATTTATTGGTCAAAATCATCAAATTAGATAACATAAAAAAAATTTGACAATTTTAAAAAATTCACAGCACTCAGGTATAAATTAGTGCCAACTATTGCCCTTGGATCATTTTTTTTATTATTCACTTAATAGTCAACTAATCCACTGCAAAAATGGAAAAAATAAAGAGAAATTATAACATGCCCTGCAATCGGCAATAACAAAACAGAATCACTATTAAATATTATACCGATTATTCCTCGGGCTAGCATGGCGAGGCGGAGTACGATGTCGTCTTCTCGAGTCTTGTCTACTGTTCCTTTCTTTATCGTCGCTCCTTTTTTCACGAGTTCGCTCCCTATCTCGATCATTTTCGTGCTCATTATTTCGATGATCTCGATCCCGTCTTTCTCTGCGCGTGGAACTACGCGAGCTTCGATCCGGGCTTGGAGAACGCGATACCGATGAACGAGATTCTGAACTGTGACCTTCGTATCGATGCCTTCGTTCTCTTTGTCTATAAATAACATAAATTGTATTATTGAAAAAATGTAAGAATACTTAAATGAATAAGGTAATTTTAATTTTAGAGTATCTTATGTGCACATAACTTGTTTTTAACATATCAAAATTATTTCTTAAACTAATACAAGTATTTTTAAGTATGATTATTTTTAGTATCGTTTTGAAAAAAAAAAAAAAAAAATTAAATGAAAAAATTATATGAAACATCTTGCATAAAAATTTCGAATTTCTGTATAAGTCTGTATAAGTCAAATTAATTGAAATTATTTCTCCGATCATGAATAATTTACTGTTTTAGTACGGAAAATTAAAAATTTAAATAAATGCATGCAGATACGAAATTTCTAAGCAATTTATATATTTTCAAATTAAGCTTTTAAGATTTTGGTTTTTCACTACACTTACTTTCTACGGAGTTTCAGTGACATTTCTCTTATTTCATCTTCTCTATCTTGCCTCTGCTGTTCCATTTTTTCGATTCTGGCTTGCTCAGCTTTCTTGTCAGCTTTATCTAAAATTTGAAGTAATAAAAGTTTATAAAAAAAATTCTTTTCAAATGCTAAACATAAATTTTAAAATTATCTTACATTGTCTATTTAACAAGGCTTGCATTTTTTTCTTAAGCCGCTCTTGGGGTGTAATTTTTGAGAACTGAAAAATTAAAATCTTATAGATACATTTAATAAATACAGACGAGGTAGACTCGTCCTTAAGAATTATTTATATATTCACAAGAATTTAATACTGAGAAAATATGTATCAACGTGCACAAATTGGTGCACAAAAAGAAAAATGAGGTGTTAAGCAAGCGTTTATTGCTCAGAACAAATTAAGAATAGAGCAATCAATAATATCGTTCCAGGATAATACAATTGACGTTATGATAGCAATGATGGAGTTGGCATGCTGAATTTCGTGAATAACAATGTAAATAAACACGTCATCTGTTTCTTTGATGAAATAAGATTGTTAAAGGGGGAAAATAGTACATGGTTCTTTATTTTCTTTTGCATTGTGCATTAAGTGACTAATAAAGCGTTACGGTTCTTACTGACTTTGTGTCCGCCACCAGAATTTGTACTTAACCCTGCTTTTGGCTTGTTCCTGTAAATAAAATGTAAGATTTTTAATGAACTGTCAATTAATTAGTTCAACAATTTTATAATACAATACAAATAAAAAATTTACGTGTTTGAATTAGAAGACGTCTTTGGTACAGATTGAGAATTTTTGTCCTCATTATCAGATAAATCTATTTCTAAACTAGAAGACTTTCCTCGACGTCCATAATACCTAAAAAAATATATAATAAAATTTATACTTTCTTAATAAAAATATTTTTAACTAATTATATAAATTCGTTTCACTATCTGATTTTATTTATTAAAAATAATAAATAATTTTAACTTGTTTTAAAAATTTTTAAAAACACTTTGACCCATTATTTACATAAAATAAGAAAAGTCAATTATTAATTCAAATTGGTAATTTTCAAATTGACCTAAAATTTTTGTTTAACATAGTTCTGATTTTGTAGGTAGGAGTCGAAATTGAATGTGCTAAAAAATTAATAAATTACCTTGGAACGGTTGGAGGTTTACTTTCCACACTTTTGGAACGTTTACAATTCGATCTGCTCCTAGATCTGGATGATCTCGTTCTGGATCTAGTACGACTTCTACTCCTGGATCTAGATCTCGACCTGGATCTCGTCCTTGATTTTGTACTTGATCTAGTTCTTGATCTTGACCTTGAACGTGATCTAGATCTTGATCTCGACCTTGACTTTGACCGTGTCGGCTTCGATCTCGATTTCGATCTCGATCTTGATCTTGACCTCGATCTTGACCTGGATCTCGATTGCGTTTTAGTCCTCGATTTGGATCTGGACTTGGACTTTGAAAATCTCCGCTTCTTAAGTCCATCTCGTGACTTTGACCTCGACCGTGATCGCGACCTTGAGTAACTGCTACTTTTGCTACTTCTGGAGGATGATGTCGACGTTGAGCGCGATCGCGATCGCTTCAAATGTGAACGAATGCGAGACCGCGTTCTCGACCTCAACGACCTTGACCTCGATTTGGACCTCGAACATGAACGTGACCGAGATCTACTGTAGGATCGTGACCTACTTCTACCACGCGACCTTGACCTGGAATACGAATGAGACCATCGGGAGCGACTACGCGTCCTGGACCTTCCATACTTTCTGTTCCGTGACAAATCTCTTCTTGATCTACAAAATTGTAATTTTTTAAATAATATTTTAGCAAAACTTTTATACGTTGAATGTTTTTAATTCATCATATTCCTTTTTATTTTAAGAATTTTAAATTATTGACATTTTATTTGATAAATATGAATTACTTGCAAATTTCTTATTGCTTCGCTCAATTGTAACTAATTGAGTAATACTTATCAAATAGTACTTATCAAATTTACACATTGTTAAAATTTTAATAAATATGTAGAATAATAAATATTATTGCTTATTTTTTAAAACAATAATATAATAAAATACCTTGAATATGAGGGGCTTTGTCTCGTCGACTCACGTTTTCGATACGTTTTACTTCTTGAGCGTGATTTACTTCTCGATCTAGATTTCGTAATTTTCTTATTTGACCTGTCATTTGAAATTGGACTTTCTGATTTTTTTCTCCTTACATTCGTAGAATTGACTTTCTTTGAACTCGACGTTATAACTTGGGAAGAACTACTTTGCACAGCTTCTTCTTCTCCACCGAAACTTGTAATATACGTAATTTTTCCTGCATTAGCAGGTGACGCAGAACGCGAACGAGATTTGGAAGATGATTTTCTATATGGATTATATTCTGGACTTTCTCTAGCAGCATAACTGCAATCAATTAAATGTATTTAATAATATATTAATTATTAGATAGATAAATAAATTAAATTTGGATTTTGGTATAGAAGACGGAAACATTTAATATAAAAAAAAGTAGATCATATATGCAATATACAAAACTTAAATAAACTCGGTGCGAACATTATTTTTCGTCATAGTGGAGTAAAGTGCACAGTTTACGTCTACTATGATAAAAAATTCATTTCATGCTTCCTGGCACGAAAAGAACAAATTATTTTGAAATCAAACTCTTTACAATAACATAAGCTTACGCAGCCATCAGCTTGTTATGAAACTATGAATAAATTTTTTATTTTATTTTCGCTATTATTGTACCTGAAATATCCTAACTAAGAAAAAACAATCCAAAAATGTATTTTTTCCTCACTAAAATTAGCAAAAACATCCCCAAAATATCTAAAAAAAAATTTTAAATATGCACCAAAAAATTTTACAGAAAATTCTGCATTATATCTACTAGTTTTTTTGAGTAAAAATAAGAACCCATATTCTGTATTTTTATTTTCAAGCTTTTTTAAAAAACATTCAGTTTCTTTTTCAGATTAAAGAAACTTACTGCAAGATTTAATTAATTCTTTTAATAAATTCTATTACTAGACATTATAATCTTTTAATTAAGTCATTGTAGCTTAAAAAATATTGAATTGTATATTTTCTCTGCTTTTTTTGCTTACGGTATTTTAAACGTAACATAGGGAACCAAAGACCTAAAATATATATTTCAAAAATTTCAAAAAGTTTGCTATAATTTTTTATCTACTAAATATTATTGTACTATTTGAATCCATATAATATATAGAATAAAATATCTAGTAAATAATTTACCATTACACATTATTACATACCTTGGAGGACTCATTACACGACCAATCATTTTTTTCTCTCTAAATGCACGTCTTTCCCTTCTAGATCTTCGACCCTATATGGACAATGTTAATTTCGTTTCTTATTTGTTAAAATTCACTATTTTTTAAAAATATACTCACAGAATACATAGCTTTTTCTTCTTCTTGCTTTCTTGCTTGTCTTAATGTTTCAGCTTCTTCAAAATCCTGAGTTAAAAAACTAAAGTAATCAGCACCCATAAGTCCATATTTTTGTGCAACTAAATTCATCTCATGGGCCTGTGATGGTTCTATTTGTGACACATCCACGCAAATGTCTAAATCAATATCACTATCATCATCTTCTTTATCTTCTGGTATACCAGTATCTGCTGGTTTTGGAACTTCTGGGATTGCTTCATCAGTTTCATAATTATAACCAATTGCTGCATTATTGCTTGATTTTTTCTTATCTTTTATAAAATCTGGTTTAGTTGATGATCCAAATTGTTCTTCAAGATGAATTTGATGAAGAAACTTTTCTTCCGCAACTAAAAAAATATTCTAAATTAGCAATAATTAAGTACAAATAAAGTGTTTTATTTATCTAATAATGTATTATAAAATATAGTAGTTCAATTTCAAAATTTGTACTAACCTGCAAGAAACTCATTTTGAACAATTATACGATATCTTTCATAATTTATATGTCTATCTTCACTAGTTAATGGAATATCAATGTCATTTGCATTGTTAGCTTCTGGAATCCAGTCAAGATGAGCTCTTACATCGAATCGATCAATTAAATTATCATCATTTCCTTGCCAGGGCATCCTTGAAAAATATTATTTAAAATGTTAGATTATATTATAAATGTTAAGATATTAAAAAACTTCAAGAATATAGGCTTACATATTAGCAGGGCTATCTCCAGCTGCAGCTATCACAGGATCTAAATGAATTTTACAAGGTCTCCCATGCAACTGAAGAAACTGTGTAGGATCTGATTTCTGTGAAAAATATTAAAACGACATAAATTTATAACTAAAATGAACCGTTATTAAAATAGTACTTTCAGGTGAGAAGATAGATTTACTAACAATTAAATGAACTATATTTTTGTGATATATAAGAAAACTATTACAACTCTTTGATATTTCATTCAAATTTAACACAAGAAAATGATCAAAATTAACAAATTGTTGATATGATTTTAAATAAATTTTAAAACGAAAAGTAAATTTTGTTTTCAAAAATATAATATGAAATACAATCTTTAAAACCATGTAATATATACTCCTTACATAATTTCTGTACCATAAACATAATTAAGATGTAAACAAACAATATTTATATTTAGATGGTGTACAATATTGTGACTTTGACCTTAGCTATGTTATTTCAATTACATTAACTGTATACATTAAAAACTAGTATTTTGATACATATTTCATAAATTAGTACCATAAAATAAATTGGTAAAAGTACTTAAAAATAGTACAACTTTAGAGCAGAAGCATAAATTATTGATTATTTAATTCTTTATTGTTGCTTGTAAACTTGTTCAATTGTTGCACATCATAAAGCGCAAAACAAAATTCAATATGTAATTGTAAAATACAATAATGTACTTTAAAAATCCATAAGTTACATGCACATATACATTGACCACTCCCAAAAGCTTGACTATTCAGAACTTTTCTTTAACAAAAAATATGAATATAAATTAGGAATAGTTACTACCGGAGTATGAGATTATTCAACAACAAAATAAAACTCACGATTTTCTCATAATAATCTCGTCGCCTCTCAGCGCGTCGTCTATAATCCACCAGCATCCCGCGGATTTTCTTCTCCTGCTTTCGCGCTTCATGCCACATTCTTCCACCGGTTTTCTTTACGTTGAAACTCATATTGCCTGTACTTGACGAGGATAATGTACCGCTCGTGAATTCTTATGCATCAGGACAACTCTCGACAAGCGATGATCGAAAGTTGATTAGGTAAAAAAACTGCTTAATTGACAGTGTGCTGTCTCGCCAAGATTATCAATCGCCATGTTACTTTTCTGCACACAGGTCACCTGGTTGCCACTCGCCGCGCGCGGTCTATATACCTACTTACTCTCCAAGAAAGGGAAATGCCGAGCGTCGAGCGAGCTGACTATATCTACTGTGACTAGTGTGACTACTCATCACTACAGTGAGGAATTGTTCACTGAGCAACTGGAGCAACAGAGCGACTACGACTAGCGAGGCCCGAGGGACGGTCACGTCGGTCGGTCCCGCCGTATTCTGTGACCATGCGCCTTGCGGTAATTTCGAATTTCGATTGTCAGTTGAGACTGTTTAGTGTTAACTGTATCACTTAAATCACTTTAATTAAGTAACGCGGATTACCAGGGGATAATACTTCGATGATGGAAATGATTCTTGATATTCCCTCGATTAGTATATTAAATTGAAAAACAAAAATTACAAGATAGCTTAATCCCGGCTTATTTAATAAAAATCCACTAGGCTAGGCACTCGCTATAGTCGAGACAAAAGAGAATAAAATCTACCGCAACATTCCCATCACAGACAGTATAAACTTATGTTTTTCTTACTATGGATTCGTATACCCAAGGTATACAAGTATATCTATATATTCTATATGCGCGGTATCCCATCCTTCTCATTATCACCTGACAACTAAATAAATAAGGTGTATTTTACAATTATTATATAAATAATGTTATTTCTTCAATGATATAAATTATCTGAAAAGTGAATTTATTTATATAATATATACTAAAATTTCATTATTTAAAATTATTTCAATGAATATATATATAATACTGTCTCTTTTTATAAACTAACAGCAATAAATTAATTTCTGTAATAAATTTTATTTACAATATTTTAGATTAGAGTGACTCCGTTTTGTAAATCAAAACTGCAAACTGATCGCAGCCTAATAAGCAAAAATAATTTTTTTTAATTCATAAAGAATTCTTTTTGAATTCTTTTTTGACAACAAGTATTCCGAAAGAATTATTTTCCAATTCTTTATTCACCAAGTATTCAAAAAGTATTCAAGAAGAATTCTTTATAAACATTTAATCCGTTTGAGAATGTCCTCTTTGTGACAATTCATAAAGTATTCTTTTTTTCGAAGAATCAGAAACGAATGATTTGAAGTTAAGGTTAATACATTAATAAAGTAATCTAAAAGAGTTCTTTTATGTGAAATCCATAAATTGTCAAAAAATAATCAATAAGAATTCAAAAA
>UELV01101247.1:0-13572 GCA_900490015.1 Megastigmus stigmatizans
ATAAATAACTGATTTTACTATACTGTTTAGCAAAATTCATAATATTATTTACTAAATTAAAAAATAAAGTTATTGAAATTTTACTGCGTATAATTTTTAGTATACACGTTAGCAATTTTTAGTTACTACTCTAATCATTTTTCAGTGTCAGGACTTGCGGAAATTATTGAATGTATGCTAATAAGTTTTATAATTATTGTAAAGTTTCTCATAATTTGACTCTGTCTCGCCATTAGTGAAGATTATAGTAATTTTAAAGAGAGTATTTTTCTCCGTGTAACTATTCTAGCATAAGAATAAATTTTAATTACTATTATATAAATGCTTTTTCATAACAGTTTTAACGAAATTTTTATATTTTAAAAAAAAAAGATTACACTTTTAATTGTTACAACTCATATAATGAAGACATTTTTCTGGTGAGGATTCCATACACAACATTTTAAGCAAAAAAATTCACTCGTACTTCATCGTAAATACTTGTAAAAAATCCCATTCCATTCATTGTGTACATTCACGCAATAGTTAATCATTTTTCTCATTTCATATAAATATTTCCTACGTCCTTGCGAAGCACTTTGCGAGAGTGTGCTATTAATTGAAAGTACAGTTTTCTCGAAAAAATAAAAAACTTATATATTAATAAACTTTAATTATAATGCCTAACTTTTTAAAATATTTTTTATTAATTAATTTAATTATATATATATAGTTTATGTAACACATAAATTATAGAAATATATTTTAAGTACAAAAAAATCTTAATTATTTGGAAAAAATTCTTTTATCCTATACCTATGACGAAACTGTATCTTCGCGAGTGTCTTTAGATTTGAGGTAGAATCGTAAGGCGGCTCCGTTAATGTTAATCTAATACAGCTACATGACTATTCTTGAATTACGAAAAAGTTCGTAAGAAAGTATATCGCTCGATCGAGCCTCGTTTCGCGCAAACTCGCCGGTCGATCCTTTAACGAAAGCTCCGACACTGTTTTCCTGTTAAAAGCTAATTTCCTCGCACCTCTTCTCGCAATCCTATCCAGATGACTAAAAAAGCTATACGCTCCTCAATTTGCATAAACATACAGATGCTCTGGGCTGCATAAAACGAAAAGAAAATCTATTCGATAGATGCGAGCTATATGTACGCAAGCCGAAACTAAATCGACCGATCGATATCTCCGACACGCTATTCATTCGTTAATGGCATCCCTATTTTTGTCGTCCTCGCACGCACCGAGCGAGAGACCTGCATATACAGGAGGAAAGAAAATTCCTTCGGTGACTCTGTGCGCGCAACGCACGCCAGAAACTTTACCTGCCTCGGTTAATCCGTACCTATATATAACAGAGGTGCAAGCGGTCCCCTCGTTCCCTTACAATACCTTTGTCAGGCCCATGACTGCGTGTTGTCCCTCCCCCCACGTGCGGCTTTCATCATGGGAAAGGAAAATTCCAAAGAGGCTTTCTTCATCGACGGTTTGTCGACATTTATCGCTCGTGTTCATCGATATTTTCTCATACCGATAAGAGTTACTAATTTTCCTATCCCCGATTCACTCCGACCTGTGGCCGCGTACTACAAAAATATCTCTTCTCTTCTCTTTTACTCAAATCAATTTGGCCAGTCCATTTGCTATCGGTGTTATGGATATTCCATCGTTATACTTATTATATAAAAAATAGCTTCAACCGATGGTATAGCGTCGTATCTAGGACTATTTTCTATACCTCATTAATTCTGAATTCAGTTTTACGCATTACATGTTGAACTTCGTACAAGAGATCTTAGTTTGTTTTTTCTTTTAACGTTCGCACCGTTCATAAAATCATGTGGAATATATTAAATAATTTAATATCAATTGAACATAAAATAGTTCATAGCTATAGGCATCTGTTTGTAGGGAGACTCGAGGACTAGGGATTGTATATAAGGTAACTCGAACGAAAGATATAATATCAGGTGGGAAGGTAAAAGTAGAGGAGATAGGCGAAGAAGAAGGCGAGAAGTATCAGCTAGAAGCCAACCTGGAACCAATCGAGTCACCTCCAGATGAGGCAGGTGCTGTCCTTGCTGGCGGTGACTATTGTGTCGCCGCCGTAGGAGAAGGCGCAACCGAAGACGTCGTCCGTGTGGCCGGTCAAACTTTGGATGCACTCGCCGGACTCGACCGACCACAGCCTCGCGCTCCTGTCCAGTGATGCGGTCAGCAGTTGCTTCCCGTTCGGACTGAAACACACTGGGATTCGGACACGACAGTCCTGTTATCTGCTTAATTTTAACTTCAATATTGTATTATGCGTATACAAGTCCCGCGATTATGCGCAGGGGTATATACTAAACTTTACATTCGTGATATCTATATTTATATATACAACTTTAAGTGTATCAGCGAAAATTAAAAGATATAAACGATTGAAATTCATTCGCATTAGGGGTAGAAAAGCTATTTAAAGTTTTTCCTCGCGGAGAGTCTCATATGTAGCTCTGATACGTGTGGCTCTGTACTCTATTAGACGCGGCGCGCTCGTATATACGATTGAGGGATTGTGTCGGATCGCGTATATATATATAAGCGAGGGGATCAGCATGATTTATACGCATGGGAACGAGACACGCCCTTGAATGAGAGGACACAGTGCTGCTGCTGCTGCTGCTGCCGCCGCGACGAGGAATTCAAGGGGTTGCGCGCTGCCTCCCGTGCACATGATGGGAAAAACGACGAGTTTCGTTCCTGTTTTCTTGGGGGATTACAATAGATATAACGCACTTGGTCCATCATGCATTACTTTTTAATTCCCTACTGTACTTAATTGAAAAAGACTTAGCTCGTCAACTCTTTTCTTAGTTTTCTAGTCTTTTATACATACATATATATATATTTTTCTTGAAAAATGACAGTATTTACAGTCTCGTCCAATTTGTTTTTTAATCAAAAATATATGTACCTATGCGTCTTTATTTCGCGCGTATATTAATTCAATGATTTTAATAAACTCACATATCCCGCTTACTTTTCGTATTAATAATCGCATGCAAGAGAAAAGAGAAATGAATTCTTTTAATTATGTTTCTATCAAAGTGTATTTAATTGCGTTCACCTATGATACACTTATTCTAACGGGAAACAATGAATTCGTAAAAGAAACACGTATAATTGATACTTATAGCTGCACCAAAATCACGAAAGGTTAATATATGTATAAAAAAGAATAATTTTATATAAGAAATATAAAATTGCAATTAAAAGCGACGATAAGTGTTCGAGGACGAGGGAGAGAAAGGTAATAACGTATATATACGCGCGCGACCCCAAGCAATATAAATACCTTTGGAAACTTCCTCTTGGTGGGCCTCCATGCAGGCGAGTTGATGAAAATCACCAGCGGCTAGATCCCAAACTCTGGCGGTCGTGTCGCTGCTCGCGGTCGCGAGTTTTCTCCCTTTGTTGTCGAACGCAAGGTCCAGTATCTCGTCCACGTGGCCGTTGAGTGTCGCCAGGCACGAGTTCTTACCCATCATTCGCCTGTCCCAGACCCTCGCGGTTTTATCCAGGGAACAACTGGCTATAAGGGATTCGTCGAAATTGTACAGACAGTTCGAGATCTCCTCCTCGTGTCCGCTCAAAATACTCGTTCGCCTAAACCATAAGCATCTGGATTTATATATTCCCTCAAATTTTCACGGACGCACTATTTCGATATATAAATTAATCATATCTGCGTCTATGTAAGCATACGATTTAATTTATAATCGCTTATGTCATTTTATAATAGGTACTTTTATGCTCAATAAGGAATTAGTGCGGGACTTGATAGTGATTGATTATAATGAAAATGACAAAGGGGCCGAGGGTATACGTATATATATACTTATAAGTATATAAGAAAGTACACGAAACATAATTCGACGCGTCGTCGCCGCCGTCAAGCGATAAACTTTTCGTCACGGTAATAAATTATCATTATGAAATTACAATTGTTTTGTGCTCCGAAAAGGGGGAAAAAAAGGGATGTGCACTTATTCATTCAATTTGCAGGATTTCTAAGAAACTCACTGGTACGTTCTTGTGTCCCAGACGCTGACTGTTCTATCGAAAGATCCCGTAATTATCTCGTTGCCGTCGCCGCCGTAATGCAGGGCGATCACTTCCGCGCTGTGTCCCCTCAACGTACCCAACTCTTGACCTGTGTTAAACATATATGTATTTTCACCCAAATCGACCGGTGCAAATTAGTTGAAATAAATGTTTATATATACTTTGCATTGAAAAATGACTATACACACATATAAAACAGAATTCGAAGATTATTATAATGTAATACTTGTGCATCTACACATATAGACTTTATATAATTAAGAGGGTTTATCGTGTTATACCGGTTGATATGTGAAAGATTTTGGCGCTCGCGTCCATCGAGCCCGTAGCTATTTTGCTCTGCGTTGGGGAAAAACGGGCGACCACGATTTCCGCGTCGTGACCCCACATGCTGACGAGGCAGTGACCCGTACGGGAACACCAGACACGGGCCGATTTGTCGAATGATCCCGTTACAATTTTGTCACTTCAAACAAATCACAATTATTAAATGCATATATTCGATACATATACATATAAGCAGTATAATATGTGCAGATTATTGTATTTGTAAGTTAAATCAAATGCACCGCAACAGGTCAGCAAAGTTTCACTAAATAATAATGAAAACGCTCAAGCGTTAAAACCTAAGAGTTATAGACATATATAAGGAATTAAACCTGCAAAAAGCTGCAGCATCCCCTTGCGCGCATCTATCAAATTATAATGTCAAATGTTGCCTCGCCGTGCATGAATAAGCGTATATCGTTATGACAAGTCGAGTATACAGGCTACAGTTATAAGAATGATATGGCACTGGCCAAGAGAAAGAGAGAGAGAGAGAGAGAGAGAGAGAGAGAGAAAGAGTAATCAAAATATCTTCGACACATGCAGTGCGCGCAAAGAGAGCATCAGCAGCAATTCGCAGACGGCTATAATTTCGTGTATATCCGGTGCGCGCGTTTAATACGTCTTAACGAGGAAACTTACGAGGTTGGCTTGTTGAAGGACACGGCATACACTACGTTCTTGTGGCCCTCGAGAGTAAGAAGCTCCGTTCCACTCTCGATGTCCCAAACTTTACAAGTTCGGTCATAGCTCCCTGTCAGGCATCTACAATCATTCGACATTCCATTTATCGATCCATCGCTTACCGATAATCCTACCTTATATATATATATATATATATTTCATCGTATAGCTTCGAGAGATGCGCATCCTCGAACATTTTACATTTATTATTGCAGGGTGTCCATAATGGAAATGAGTGCTGCGATTGTACCGTGCCTTACAAATTGACCTTTTGCAAATTTCAATTCTCCTTTATACGCGCCGACTGCTAACTATACTTGTGCATGCAGTGCATCATCACTTTAGAAGATTGATTAGAAAACTACCGTCACAAATATACAAGACTTGTTTTTTTTCTTCTAATTTTATTTCGTTGCTTCAATATTATTTCGAAATTATTTTCTCATCGAGTATAACAATTGTTACTAGAACGGTCACATAAATTAGGTTTAAGCAATATTTTAATCGACGCGTATAGATTCAAAGTTTGAAATTGCATGCACAATTGTAAAAAATGACGATTTATTGAACAAAAAATAGTAACGACGTATTTATATCGCGCGACGCGCTTTCAAATCAATTTCACCATCTTTGGTTTTCTGTACTACAAAATGGGCTGAGTAGTCGAGCGAGTGTGAACAAAAAAAAAACGAAGAGATTTCGGTAAAAGCTATACAGATATATATTAATCCCGTATAGGCGCAGCTACGAGGGGGTTAGGGCTAAAATCGAGAGTACCTTTTACCTAATTTATCGAAAGCTATGTTGGTGATGGGCAGAAGATGGGTCTTGAGTGTCTTGTATTTGTAGTAGCGCTTAACGTCCTCGTCGCAGACTTTGGCCTGGAGCCTTTGTAGGGTCTCGACGAGTTGATCCATAACTCCATCGGTGATCACAGGCTCGGTTGCCTTTATGCTTTCGGCCAAGCTTCTTATGTCTGTCCTGTACAAGCATTGGCCTTCACATCGATGCACCATAAATATTTGCTTTTTTTTTCTTACCGTGCACTCTGGCCCACAGTTTATCGAGTCTTTTTTTTTTAATTCTTATCCAATTTCGATTTATTTTGTTTCACAAAATATACTTATGCTTATAGGTAATTAGAAAATAGTTCGGTTTCTATATGTTACGTGGTTATGTGATTTGCACCAATTTGTTCGTGTAGTGCATTATTTGTCCCAGTTTGTGAATAAATTAATATCATATATGAGTTATTTTATTTAACAACTTGTTTTATTTACTGCTAAACTTCTAGTAAAGTTCTACAGTATAGAAACTGCAAATCTGTGTTTAGAACTTTCAGAAATGGAGCATTATGAAGTTCATACCATTGGGGGAGAAAAAAAGCTATGGAATATTATGAAATATGTTCCCCAGTGGTACATCTATAGAACTAAGAAGTAAGGGTGTGCGACCTGTGGGACTAGAATTTCCATTAGCAAACATGTTTGTCTTTTAACTTTCTACACTTTGGTTTGCATTTACATTTTATATAATAAGTATATTACACATATTTATTAAGTAACGAGACTATTTTTTAAAACTATATTATAGGTATATTATGCAAATGTATCAGGACGTATATCTTATAAGAAATATATTATCAAAGAATCAATAAACCTGCTTTCGTATTTCAAATATTCTTAGATATTGTTTACAAATATTTTTTTTTATAGAGAGTACGACTTGAAACCTGAGTCAGTAATTGCTGTAGCGTGCAGAAAATTTCTTGATATATATATATGAATCATCGTATACAGATTTATCGATCACTTTATACTTTTCAAGGTTGTTACATTGATTGAATATATTATTAGGTAAATTATATATAATTTTATATGTAAAAATCTGTTAGTTCCAAAAAGGAATATGATTAGTATAAAGTTAGAAACTTTAAAACGAACGGCAAAATTTGTGAGTTTTCGTACATATTTAAATTACGAATTAACAAAGTCTCGTGTAAAATATGTACGCAAGGATATAAAGATGCTTCCATGCACTGAAAACTGATTTTTTTCTCTAAATATTTCAATAGGCAGTTCTTATTTTTATATCTTAATTTTTTAATCTATCTGTTAGTTTAGATTAAAGACAGAACATCCTGAAACTATATATATCAAGAAATTAATACTCAACGAATTAAACTTTCCAGACATCTAATCTAGCTTATAATCTGTTTCAATTGCAAATACCTCTCACTTTCTCAAGAATAATTTTTTGATAAACAAACATAAGGTGTAATGGGTTCAATATTTGAAACTTAAGAACCATTGGTAAATATGATTGAACTCTTATGACAGAATTCTTCTTTGGTGTTTAATTCTTTTATATTCCCATAAAATATTGTAGAAAAACAAAATCTTACTGACTATAATTGATTCTAACTGCGCGCATGGAGAAAAGCGTATAAAAAAAATTTAGCTGTGAAGGTTTAGATAATTTTTATTTTTTAATTGAAAAAAATAAATAAAACATTGTAACATAATCATGATATTAATATATCTCAACATCTATGAGCATGTATTTATTCTTTAAAACTGAAATGACTTTAATTCAATAGGTCGCGATCTAATTAGGTATAATGTATAATATTTAAGAATATTACTTGGCAGTCAAATCCAGAAGATCTATCATCTTGGTCTTGATGTCCCCACCTTGCGTGTACTCCAGAGCTATTCCTATTAAACAAAATTAAATAACCAAGATGAGAATAGGAAGCCAAAAAACAGTCTTGCGAATAAATACGTATAAGTATATGAAGGAGGATCGCTCGCGACTCGTCGGAGCAGCAGCCAATTTAGCACGCATGAAAAGGTGAGCAGTAGCAACGTTATTACTCACCAGGTGGGAAGTAGCGCAGCAAAAATTTCAACAGCTTCATTTGGGCGGCTCCAGTCAAGAAAAAAGGGGCACGATCTATAAATATTCGGATCTGCGCTCGCGCTGCGGGAGTTGCCGCTCGCCGATATCTATACGATGTATATATAGGTATATGTAGAAAAGGTGAGAGATCGTCTGTGAGTGAGAGGAAAGCTGAACTGCGTGAAGCCACTATGCAGAAGCTCATCCGAGTCGGCTTTGGCTGGGATGGCGCTCTGTCGGGTAAAGGAGCTGTCTGTCCCTCGGCGTCGTCAGGGAGTTCGCTTGATCAATTTTCTCGCTTCTCAGATTCGAGTCCCGCACGGCAAGGCCAACGGGGAATATGCTCCGATCCGATATATCTCGCTTTCTCTCTCTCTCTCTCTCTCTCACCGAAAGCCCACCGACACGCTAGATTAAATGCTTTTCATGCCTCGATGCTATTCGCGCCAATATTTTCTCTATATACGCCGTCTAATAAGTCTATATATACCTGTGTATTGCATGCCTGAGATGTCGCGATACTAATTTTCCTACCACGCACACGCTTTTAATATGAGATGAACACTTATCGAAGATGTATCTTGAATTAGTTTTTTCACCTACCCGACATTTTTGAATTTATAGTTTTAAAGGAGCGAATTTTGTTCTTATATATTATAGGTTTAAAAAACGAGTTCCGTTACCACAAACAACTCCAATTATTTCCTACTGTGTATTTTGATGCGCTAATTCTCAATGATCCAATCTTCTTATCGCAACTGATGGGCGGGATGAAATGATCTAAAATTGAGATTTATGCTTGCGCGATATGTATAATATACCTTCATGTATAAGTGGGTCTATACATTATACGTACACGTATTATTTACTTTGATCGATTTTTCAATTTATAAGATTAAATGAAAGTTTCTTTTATGCGTATGTGCACCGATCAGTAAATCAATACTGTGCAACTTTTGAAATTTAATTGATCACATTTTCGACTTTGAAATTAATCTTCTTATAATATATTATAATTCTTATAATGATTAGGATTAAATTTGATTGAATCTGTTTTCAAGTTACAAGTTTCATAGGCGGTTTTCAAATACAAATTACGAGATCAGTGAATCTTATTTACATTCAAAAAAATCTTCAATCCATTAATTTAGAGGTCGAATCCGTTTTGAAAAAAACATTGTTTAACAAAAATGGATTTTTTTATGTTTATATTGAGTATATCTGTTTGATCATCTTCTAAAATATAATATTCTATTTTTTTCGTTATTGTTATGCATATAAAAGATTATAAAGTTACATTAAACTATAAAATCTCGTCGTAAACCCTTTATACAGTTTATATTCTACTTAGGGTAAACTGGAATTCGTTAAAATGTATAAATGATTTGAATGTACAAATTTAGAGGATAGATTTGTAACAGTAATGAATTATAGTTTCTTTATAAGATCGTGGATTATTAATTATTATTCTACATAGTAACATGTATAGACAAATTATGTTTAAATAAAGAAAACATCAAAATTCGATTGGTGCAATAAGCTGAGAAAAGTGTATTTTGAATAATCTACAGATTTTTTACTCAAAAACATTAAATTGGTTTTATAACGCTATATTTGCATTAGTATTTATTAACAAAAACATCGCATATAACCTTATACTGCAATAGGCTACTAACTAAGCTGTTATTGATACAATGATATTCTATAATATTATACATACTGTTTTATAGTACCAGACGAACTACTGAGTGGCGTGAGGTGTCTGCTAATAGCAGTGGTAACATCAGTTATCAATATTATCAACTGCAGTAACACATTTGCAGATACGATAATAATACCTATAGATGGTAAGGCTGCAGCATACCCAGATGGCAGCAACTCGACAATTTTTCGTCACGCGTGCCATCGTTGTGTTGTCCCGTATTAGAGAGCATGCTTAACCGGACGGGCCCGGGTTCGCGCCCAACACTAGGCAATTTTTATTTTACTTTTTTTTACTTTTTATATTTCAATATTTTTTTTTAACAATTTCTTTGTACTTATTAATTATTTTTTAAATAAATTTATCCCTACAGAAGCACAAAAATAAAGAAAAATATGTTTTAAATTAAGTATACAATCTTTAATGTTCATTGCTAGTTTTTATTTAATTAAATCTAAGAACAGGCCAAAAATTGAATAAAATAATTGAACGAAAATGTGTAATTTGAATTTAAATAAATATTTGAAATTACAATTTCGCGTATATATGCAGCTACTATATAAAGGAACATGCACAGCGGGGTAAAATATCTAGCTGAAGTCCTATCTACGTATCTTTATTTAATTATTTAATTAATATACTTATTTATTATACTTTCCACTGCAGCTATATTTGAATCTGTAACATCCTATGAGAAACCATAGGATTTCCTTTTATTTCATTTTATTCTTAAACTCATGTATTCCAAGCTTGCCACTATATCATTACACATAGACCTAATATTACGTATAATTATCCTCACACAATAAAACCCAACGCCTGCCTTGCAAACAACTGGGCCAACACAATAACCAATACCTGCGGATCACTCTGGAAAACCCGTGAATCCGTCGCATATTGTATAAAACCTACCGACACCACAACCAAACATAAGAAAAAGAATAGAGCATAGATATTACAAACAAAAACTAATTTCCCTTTTTCTTAATAATTGTTAAACTACTTTCATATTAAAATTATAGTATAACACTACTTTTTGTTCAAACAAAATATGTATACTGTGTTCAAAAATCACACTTTAAGGTAGCTCTAGGGTTACTCCGACTTTCTAAGACATAAAAAATAATTACGTAGAAATATGCAGGAGGATTTACTGAATATATTTTATAAATTTTGAGGCGAGTTATCGTGTAAAAATTAAAAATATTGTAAATTAAAGTTGAGGTATTTAACATTAGCCCTTACGGAACAGGCTCTCTGAGAGACAGGAAGTGAAAGATTTTTTTATAGATAACGGTGTATGCCATTATTGAAAAACTAGTTTTTAATAGATTGATATCTCAGCTTTTCAAAAATATAAAAGTTATAATAGGTTATCGTGTAAAATTAAACGATATTTATTAACAAAACAAGCAAAATATTATTTTCATGGTTAGTTTATGAAGTGATAGAAATTTGTTGGATACAACAATTGTGGATACTTGTTGTCCAGTGTTGCCACATTTTCATGTCAGGATGAAACCTGAATTCCGAATACTACACTTATAAATTCATATATCTTTTTACTATTCCTTTCACAAACAAATACAACATTAACTTGGCGCGCCACTTGCCTTGTTGGGTAATAACTTCGCTGAGGTAGCTTCACTTTTGCATGGGAGTCCGTGCTTCTATTAGGGTTTATTTTCGTTGACGACACTAGTGACGCTATCATACTGTGATTGCAATATTCTGCGCATGAGCAGTAGCGTAGACGTATCTACTCCACTTTACGAAAAGAAAGAAAAACGGATAGAAGGGGCTGACAAGCAACTGTTTCCAAATACTAACTCCTGTCCTATCCTATCGTTATTGTTATCCCAAGTTTCGTGCAAGGCAGGTTCTTGGTGTGTCTCTACGTTTTATCTTTTTAAGAAAATATGGCTGTTAAAGAGAAGCAAGCAGATTCTGCGGAGGAAATCGAGTGGAATGTTGAGAACGAGATCCAGTTGTTCTTCGCGATGAACGGCCACAAACCAGTTGGTAAGTAAAGATCTTGTTTTCCTTTGACCGAGTTTCCATAAATTGAGGTTATGTCCGATGAGAAATTTTATTTATGTAACAATTATGCTAATTATTGCCTCACGTTATAATTAATGATCGCATAAAGAAGTAGACATCGATTGGCATTGCGAAATGTAATATCAACATTTTTTGTCTTTCTATAGGTGTAAATAAGTACTTTCACATGGTTTGCATTTGGGAGAAATTTCGTGCTGCAATTCACAAAGATGTGTCCTTGAAAGCCATTTGGGATCATCTGAAGTCAATGTATGATTTAATGACCCTGGTAAGTATTGTTAATTATGTGTATATCAATGTATCTATGTTATCATTCATATAATGAAGATTTTCAATTCACTGAAAGTGCTTGTTGCATCTTGTAATTAAGCAATTAACTTTCTCTTTTAATAAAAGCTGTGTGAAGAGTTTTAAATCCATTCAGCAAAAACATTTTTAAATATTAATTTACTAAATATAAATTATTTGACTTGGCAAACTTTTAGGACGATATGGAGGATGTGCCTTTTCCTAGTAATGAAACAGATTTTGCTTTACCGGAAAGTGAATTTTCAGAACTTATGAAATCTCGTAAAAAAGAAGAAACTGACATAAAGCCAAAAGAATCAAAAGAAAAAGTTAAAGAAGTCAAAAAGGAAAAAGAAGTCAAAGAAATAGTCAAAAAAGAGATTATACTTCGTGATACTAAGGCTGTTAAAGAAGTAGAAAGGAAAAAAGAAGAGGTGAAGAAGGTAGTTAAAGAACCAGAAGTGAAAAAGGATAACAAACAGCGTGAGACGAAAGAAGTAAAAAAGGAACAGAAAGCTATTAAAGGGAGACTTAAAGGAAAAGAAGAACCTGAAGATACTGGTACCATAATTTTTTTCTTAATTACATACATTTTACTAGTAATAATTATTTAATTTGATTCATATATCATAGTTATTTAAATTCAATTATGTTTATTGTAAGTACAAGCAAAATAAACCATAGCAAATGACTGATCACAAAAGCTTTACTGACATTTAAGGTAGCTCTATGGGTATTTTCTAGTCAGTAGAGAGATTAAACGAAAAATTGCTTTAAAAACTTAAATAAGCTTATTAAAAGTATATCAAAAATTTTTTCTTTTATTTTTATTTAGTTTTAATATCCTATTCTTTATTATTTTATTAAAATAAAACATTTTTGAAAATAATTTTTTTCTGTTCATTTCTATCGCTTCCTAAATTAACCTGTGAAAACAAGATTTTATTTGCTTTGATAGTAAATATCTTTTAATTTTACACGATAACTTATAATAACTTCTATATTTTTGGTTTTTCAGTAATAGCTTTGACCGCTATCTATTCAAAAATCTTTCACCTCCTATCATAAATATCTCAACTTTAATTTACAATAAACTGACAAAGGTTTCTCTATTGGTCTTACAGTCTAATCAATATTAATGGGCAATCAGATTGCCCTTGTTTATAATCACCCCCGCAGAATCTGAAATAAACTTATATTTAAACCTGAAAAAACATATATTAGTAAAGGACAATCTGATCGCCCCCCACCACGCAAACGCCTTACATTTCGAGCCCGCTCCGGCTCCTCAGGGACTGAAATGAAAAACGTGTATAGCCTCCTTATATACCCACTACCCATCCACACTCTCCCCACCACCTACCACCCTCGCCCCTTTAACAACTTCCCATTACAACTTAAATTAATAAAGAATGATAAATGTTATCTAATTTACTTGACTCTATCATTAAATTTACATTATTTCGATTCCTTAGAGTATGGATACTCTCAAAACACTCCCTCTTATAT